>DF359382.1:21754-49782 GCA_000787875.1 Solanum virginianum
GTAAAGCCGCCCAACCTACACATCATGCAAATCTCATCGAACAGACTGTCACAACCCTCACACATATATGTCCACAAACCTCTAAATAGACTGACCGAATCATAGGACGGGACAGGGCCCAGCCGTACCCTCGAATAAATATATACAAAACAATAAACAGGGTATACCAAAAGTGGGCTTCGAAACAGGGGGAGCACTCTAAACAGCAGAAAACTTTCCTAAGCCGGTGGGTCATCAAACTGTACATCAGTACCTGCGGGCATGAAATGCAGCCACCAAAGAAGGGGGTCAATACGAAGTACATACTGAATATTTAAAGCAGAATGTACAGAATGTAAATCTAAGTAGTAATCGGAACAAAAGTATGTAAGGCAAAGACATATCCCAAAAGTATTAGACTGTTTATTTTCAAAATACAAATCATGCATAGGGCACAAGAAATATGCTCGCCCGCCCATCAATAGTGCCATAACACAGCATAACACCAAAAAGTTTCAAATCTCTGAATCCCTATCACATATCACATCATAGAAATAGTATAAGCGAGCCGGGCGTTACGTATCGTCGTCCCTGTACTCACCCAAACACAGCATATCACCAAACATCACATAATATATAAGTAAGCCAGGCATTACGTATCGCCGTCCCTGTACTCACCCAAACACAGCATATCACCAAACATCACATAATATATAAGTAAGCCAGGCATTACGTATCGCCGTCCCTGTACTCACCCAAACACAGCATAACACCGGAGTGTATCCTAATACGCACGACAATCAACCGGCCCGGGAATTGGCGAACGATATCATAAAAGGCACGAGTGGAGTAGTGAGTAATCATATGCATACAATCCTTGTCATAAATCTAAAATATAAGTAAAGTAGCCATATTTGAAATTGGAAGAACAATTTTTACAAATTCTTCAAAAATTACTAAAAATTACATAAAAGGGCATCATGGGACCCACAGACGGGTGGAGACCCAAACTGGCCCAACTTACAGAGAACATACTCATCATAGTCATACAAACTCCTACAAGGAATTTCAAACCAATCCAAGCCTTTGTGTAAAAGTTATGGACGTTTGTAGTTTTAAAATAGTTTAAGGATAACTTCTTTCAAAACTAAAAAAATTTCACATATCCTTTTCAACTTACGAACTCCAAAGATATAAGAATCCAGGTCATGACATACTAACTCAAGAATGCCAAGGAACAAATGCAAATCATAAACAAGCTTGGATTTTGAGAATAGAGTTTCCTCGAGGCTCGTATCATAAACTACTTTAGCTAAGACATGCCAAAAAGAAGGTTGCTTTACGCACAACAAATGATCTCCAAAATAATCCAAACGCAAGTCCAATTCCAAATTATACTTCGCACTGCCCAAGGTCTACAAACAAGTCACAAAATGCTACACAATTAGCTAAAGTCTTTTTGGGAATTAAATTCTAATTTTTCCCCTAATTTTACAAAAATTTGGGCAACATTTCCCCTTAAACATAGGCCACCCCACGAATCCAACTCGGCCCAATTAATCAACAACAACAACAATAACAACCTTGCAACACCAATAATCAATTCGAAAGGCAACATAATAACAATAGCTCCCTTTATCAACATTTAACAACTTCCATAAATCTGGCTAGCACACTACATACACATATGGATGGTTTCCAATCATTCCTCCACACTACAATGATCATAATATACTAACTAGGCATCAATTCATAGTTCCAACACAACACAACACTACACAATCCACACATACCCACATGGCTCCAACACTATCACATATAACTCACTTCCAACATTACATATTTCATAATTCTCCTTCATTTTAACATACTTGCAACCTTTACAACACATACAACAATATTAAATTTTACCTTTTCTCTTCAACTCCACAAATGGGCTAGGGTTTCTAAAAGTGAGAAATAGATACTTAATTGCTCCAACAACACTTCAACGCTACCAATATTAAATTTTACCTTTTCTCTTCAACTCCACAAATGGGCTAGGGTTTCTAAAAGTGAGAAATAGATACTTAATTGCTCCAACAACACTTCCACGCTACTTAGGGACCTTAAAATAGTAGGTTTGCACCAACAAATAATTTTTGGAATGGATGAAAATGAATTTCACTTTTTTGGTCCTTGGCCGAGAGCTTGGAGAAGGTTGTTCTTCAACTTGCTTCTTTTTTTTTTATATTTTTTGAAAAGGCTAGAAATAATTTTCCAATTGTTTTGTTCTTAGCCGAATGGTCTTGGAAATGTTCTTCAACTTGCTTCTATTTTTCTCTAAGTGTAGAAATGAAATGAAATAAAGGGAGAGCTTATATATATATATATATGTAAAAATTTCACTTTTGGTCCCAAACTTTTCCTAATCAATCCAATGAAGGACATACAGGTTCTAACATTGTTGTCACCCAAGCTATACCTCCTTGTTTAGGCTAAATCAGTCATTGTCAAGATATATAACCTAACCAAGGTTAGGGTCATTTCCACAGAGACTATGGTAGACTTAGAAGAATTTAAAGCAATTCTGGTGGATTAACCTACTTATCTCCCCCAAATGGTGGAGGGGGTTTGTAACAACTATGAATAGTAATCCTAAACTAAGACAAGTGTTAAATCAGTATGAAGAGTAACTAGGGTAATGTGTTCCCCATGATTTTCTAACTCAGTATTACCGGATAATCAAATTATTTTCCATTATGTAGCATACAGAATGGTAAGTTAAGTTTACCAAACCCTTTGATCAAGAGAGAGGTAAATTTTACTACGTGATTTGATCCATCCCCTTAGTGTGACATTACTAACCCTTACCTATTGTTCCAGTACAACCTCCCCTTGGCCAGTTTGGTTGATTAGATGAGAAACACCAATCGAATCCTATTAATTAATCTCTTTTCCTATTCATTACTACCTTGGATAGTCAGTAACACTAGGCAAGTTCTAACTTTGGCCATTGTTAAAGAACATTCATAACGAAGAGAATTAATTAATACATGCATACACACTTTTCAAGAATTATGAGTTATCCGATTGTTACTTTGTTAGTTCTTTGTGGTTCCCACAACCCTAGTTGTTGATTTAAATACTCATTATCAATGTAGATGTAAGATTTATGAATTTGAATAATATAATTGAGAACTTACACAAGAGAATTAAGCACAAGAAACCCAAACTCTTCACCAAGAATCACAAGATTGAATTAAAGATAGAAATAATATTTCACAAGTATTTCTCTCAAGGTCTCTACTATTCCCTAATGTTCTATTATGTTCCCTATGATAAATAACCTAAAAAGCTTTTTAGAAACTAAAATGGATTAGGAGAATTGGGTCGGTAGACTCTATGCGAACTTTTACGAGCCTTATAATATTTTATGGCCCGTAGTGAGGCTTTCGTGGATTACATCTTCACTTTTATGGTTGTCTTCTACGACACCCTTCTATGGCTCGTATAATGTTTTATGGCCCATAGGGGGTTTTGTCTGATGACTTTTCAATAAACCCTCATTTTTCGATCCTCATGGCACGACACCAAGTCTACGGCTCATATAATCTTATACGGTTCATTTGAATGTTTGTAGACTTAACTTCAGAAAATCACCCTTCACTGGAATTTTGTACGAAACCAAATCTACGGCCTATAGAATTCTCTATGGCCCATAAAAGGTCTCAGAAAACCTCGACTTCAACAAAATATGCACATTTAGCCCAAAAATTATGCCTACCTTATAATCCTGCAAAACGAACATAAAGACACATGAAATCTATTAACATAGCTTTGAAAACACATAAAATTCCAAGTTTTTAAGCATCAAATGTGCTATATTTTGACAGTACATCAACACCCTCCACTTAAAATTCTTGCTTGTCCTCAAGCGACAAAATCTACATAAGCAATATAATAACACATAGATCTCAATCTAATGGCATACATCACATCAAACTCAAGTACAAATACCACACCACTTTAAAAACACATCAAACAACTATCAACCAAACCAATACAGATCAATATATGTGATAGTGCAACTATAACAAGCAAGGCAATTATCAACAACCAACAATCATTGAGTTAGTCCAATGTCGACAATGCAATGCGAGTGCCCTCATAGAAAAAAGTGCCATATATCTCTCATGATAATATTTTCAGATGTAATGCTTGGGACTATGCAAAATCACTCACTCTTACAAAATACATGCAAATAACGTGCTCAATACCATATGCTTGCCCCTATACTTATGACTATGACCATTGACTACTTGAACTAGGATCATTTTAGGACTTTATTGGCTTGTAACGTAGGCTCAATGGACTTTGCTATGATGTTTTGGGAATATAGTGACTAAAGGCCGTCCTTGACACTATGTTTTTCTACACTTTTGCCCTACCAACACTATTATTTTTCATCTCATTCTCCTCTTTCTTCTATTTCATACTTTTCTGGGTGCCTTATTCTTATTTTTCAGCTTTTTGCCATTTATTTTCATATCATTTTTCTTTTTAGCTTATTGATTAGGCATCACTCTTTTTTTCTTGCACCCGGAACACTTTTTATCTCCTTTTCCATGCATCACTAGTTTTTCCCCTCATTTTGTGTTTCACCATTACGCCAGCCACCTACAACTTAGGCTTTTGACCTAAGTCGAGGTGTACAATATCCAACCTAGGAGCCTGAGCCACATTTGATAGCCACCCTCAACTTAAGCTCTTTGACTCAGTCAAGGTGCACAATGGTCAAGGAAGGACCAGGACCGATTTCAGGATTTTACATCTAATAAGGCTAGATAACTTAGGTGTTTACAACTAAAAGGTACATGTAAGGCTCAAATATTAGGATGAAGGGATATTTTACACATTTGGTTGGTCATTTAGGCTAAGTGGACTATTATGAACAATGGCCTAAGATCCTTTCCTAACCAAATAACATACATTCTATGTCAGAGTAGCAAGGCAAGTTCTAAATTGAAGCATAGTGCATGAATTTAACAAATAGAGCTCATACTCACATGGCACTGATAACACTATCAACAAAAAGACTCTCATATCATGCTTTTCGTTTCAATACATCCTCACTTATCAGAACAAGCACTGTTATCAATTAAACATGCATGGTTGCTATCAAGACTAAATAACAAAATTTTGGTCATTATCATTTTTCACAAAAACAAAATGAAGAAACAAATAGATGTCATAAGTATTAGTACTATATGCTACCAATACTACCTACACATCCTAAAAATGCCGGTTCAACAGAAATTAAATATCCACAGGCAAAAAGAACATAAGCAAGAAAACCCTAAGGATTCAAAACATGGGATAGTTATAGGCCAACTTTACTCAGACTTTATTGAGGCATATAACTACCCACACACCATCAAAAAAGAGTTACATTCCTCAATGCACAAAAATGGTAAATATAGCATAAGGGTCAAAAAAGAACATACCTGGGCATCTAAGCACCGGTCTATGGCTGAGTATGGCCACCCTAACCTGTCTAGTGGCCTCCTCAGTGGTAGAAGCATGTTCGAAAGGGCAAACACCCCTCACCCTCTCAAGCTCTTGAGCCTGCCTTAGCTCCTTATCCTGTCTCAACTACATCCTGGCAAACTCAAGTCCTTGCTCCTCTCTCAACCCAACGTGTAACTTTACTAATTCTAAATCATCTTCAATGCTGTGTGTCTTTCCAAGGGAAGACTGTGAGCGCTCCTTAAGAGCAAACAAGTCCACCATCGGCACTAGAGGTGCAGTCTATGGAAATACCATCGGTGTGGCCCAGACTACTGTTATGTCAGCCCGGAGTTGCTGGATCTCTATTTGAAGAGTCATCATATCTATTGGTCGTGCTATGCAAAGGCTCTGCTAGACCCATAACTCAAAAACATCTATCTGGGCATCCACTACTATAAGTCTGTCCTAGAGAGTAGTGACCATGAATGCTTGTATGCATCCCTCAAACTCTGCACTAGCCTGGCAGACTCGGGCCTGATCTTCTAAAGTAACTGAGTCAACTTAGACTCAGTAGAGGCCAATCTCTACTCCATGGCCTGAATAGATGCTGCTGGCACATAGACCATGCCAGTAGATACTGCTGGTGTAAGAATAACTTATGGGATAGAAGTAGTAGTAGTGGGCCCTATCTCTATGTCACTTTCAGTTGTGGGGGCCTCTCCTTGGTAGTAGTAGCAGCAGTAGTGATGGATAGAGTCTCAAAAGGTGGCTTCATCCTGAATATCTTAGGCATCTGAGCTGGCTAGCATATTGCTCACTATGGGCACCCAGATTATCCTCAGCCTTGATCAGGTTGGAAAGAAAGCTGAGTGAGGCCTTCACATGGGCTTAGTTGAAGTGTCTATCTATGTAGGATTTTGGCTCTGCTCTGCAATTTGTGCTGTAACCCATCTCATCAAGCCAGCTCTGTGGCTCTAGTCTCTTATCAAGGCCTTATCCCTAGTGTATCCCAACCTTTAGTAATACTCTACTGTCGATCTGGGGGTTGGGAGCTGATGCCTGAACCAAATGCGGTGAATGGTAGTCTTGGAGATATCCACCTACTAGCCCCTCACTCTAGTGTGTATTAGTCTGGGTTGAGTGAGGGGCTTCTTTCCCTTAGGAAGATTGCTGAGAATTATGGAAGCATAGGAGTCATAGAACTCACAAACCATGGTCAAGGAGTACTTCCCTAGTGCTCTATCCAGCCACTAGAGCCCCTATGTGTTGATATTTTCTTGAAGGTCGAGGACACTGTCTAGTCTAGAAGTGATAATCTGAGGCTCCTCAAACATTGAGTGGGCTGGTTTGCCTCTCTCATTCCAATGTATGTCCTCTTGACAGATCTCCCGCATGCCCTCAACACACTACTGGCTAGATAGAGCATCTGGAGGTAATGGTGATGCTTGAGGTGGTGTGGTAGAGGACTCTATCTCTCAATAGTCACCAGACCCTCACTCTGACTTTGTCTACTCTTCGGATGGAGTCATCAGCATGGAGCTTCTATTGTTATTACCTCCCCCATCAGACTGGGGAGAATGAACAATAATAACCTAGGTCTAGGTCTACCTAAGTTTGGCGATAACCTATGTATGTGGTTGATCAGTATCTGGGTTAGGCCAGACATTGAGCTCCTCAACTGATCCACTAGCCTCGAGGGCATCCTACTCCCCCAAGGTCTTATCCTTGAGCCTCCTCTATGTGGCCCAAGTCTCATCATGTCTTGGCTTTGGAGCCATAGTACCTGAAACATACAAATTTAGCAAACATGTTTAGCCTTACAAGTCAAGGAACGAAAAGCAAAATCAATTCAAATTTGGTCACAGTAGGGACTACGAAGGTACTTCTATGGGCTATAGTAAAAACTATGAGCTGTAAAAGGCCCTTATAGAAAAAATGCTCAAAATTATTGTCTAGTGGAATTGCATCTACGAGACTAGGTACAATTTATAGAAGAATCGATGGGTCATAGACTATCATAGAAGTGTTCCAGTGTTTAAATCTTTGCAGGAAAGGATCTACAAGACCTGTCTACAAGCCAGGGAACATTCTATGGCTTGTAGAAGGTCTCACCTGATGGATTTTCAAAAACTTTAGGTTTCTGGATTTTCATACATTACCACAGGCCGTAGAAGACCCTCGTAGAGTGAAAAACCCAGTGTCTTGAGTTTCTAAGCCTCTCAACATGGATCCCAAATGACAATTTTAACAATTATTTCAGCATCAAAGAAATACTCAACACACCCCACATGATTTCAATCAAACACACAATACCCCTCATGCAATTCTATGCATAAACCCCCTCAAATATGATTTTACATGTTTTCCCAAGCTCATCGACCCCTTTTGAATGACGTAACATCAAATTACATGCACATGCCGTCATACATCAAATTTTCATGCACATAGTCAATTCAATGTAAATGATATGTGACCATATGGTTTTTATACACATCAGTCAAGCACAAAGACAAGGTCATACACATAATTTTTTGGCTTTTTACACTTATTCAAGCATTGACACATATTATCAATGATTCAATTTTAAGCACAAATAATGGAAAACATTGGTTCATACCTTAACTAGTCCAAGTACCATGCCCGAGAATTAATTTTAACTTAATTGCAACAAGTTTCGTATTTAAAAGGGTTTAAGACCAAGAACTTAACAAATTTGTGTGAAAAAGATGCTAGAAATTAAGGGAGGAGATGAGGAAGGGGAACCTTAGGTTTGTTGAAAAGATGTCAGAAAGTGGTCAAAAAAGGGTGTGATCGGTGGTCGGAGGAATAGGGGAAGGGGTATGGAGGTTATTTATGTAATTTTTGGGAAAATAGGGTTAAATAATTTGACCCTTTTTATTTATAGTTTGACTGGGTCAACAAAAATTAATCGGCCTAGGCTCTATGATATCCAATTATGGGTAATAGAGGATTTTATGGCCCATAAATCAGGGTCTCATGGAATGCCAAAATCCTAATTTTGGGGATTGGGTTTTACGGACTAGTGTATGAGTTATAGAATTGAGTATGACTCATAGAAACATCAAAAGTTAGCCAATAAATAGAAGATCTTACGTGGGGTCTATGAGCCCCATTCACGGCTCATAGTTTTATCTACGGGCCATAAAGTTAGCTTGTGGACTGGAGTGCACAACTTTTTCCTCATTGAAAGTGTTGTACGAGACAATGTATGGGTCATAAATTTACATACAGCTCATAGAACCAGTCATAGAAGCACTTTTTGATGCCTTTACAACCAATGATGGCTGACTTAGTCATATAGCTACACATTCTTCACTAAATACACTATTAGCCTATATGCAACTAGTCCAATGTCCACAAATTACAACCAGAATGTGAAAAAAGTAAACTGCCTACTAGTCTAAAGGCTAAAAATAAAATGAAACTACAACTAATACATCAAAGATCTTGGGTTGCCTCCCAAGTAGCGCCTGATTTATTATCGCAACACGACCTGGAAAACTTGGTCACTTAGACATCACCAAATACCCAAACATCCTCCTTCAGGTCATCTGGCCTCTTCATTGACTGATAGATATTGAAGACAACTTCTTTGTCATTTAATCTAAATCTAAGTTGGCTAGCTTCTATATCCACTAGTTTTCGACCAGTGGCTAGGAAGGGCCTTCTCAAGATGATTGGGACTTCGAAGTTGACTTCGCAATCTAGGATCACAATATCTACATGGAATATGAATTTCTCAACTTTGATTAGTACATCATAAAGTATCCCCACAGGACCATGCAGTCAACCATTAACAATAGTATGCTCGTTGGAGCAGGGGCTTCTAAACCTAGTTTCTTAAAGACCATAAGGGGCATTAGATTTATGTTGACTCCGAGATCACATATGCCCTTGCGAAATCCATATCTCTAATAGTACAAGGTATGGTAAAAGGACTAGGATTTTCTTGCTTATGCACCAAGGACCTTGTAGCTATATCACTACAATGTTGAAGCTCTTGGAAGAGCTCCTGAGTCATAGTGCACTTCTTTGTAACCAAGTCCTTCATAAACTTTGTATACCCTAGTATCTTCTCTAATTCTTCAATAAAAGGGATACTAATGGAGAGTTGTTTTAACATGGAGAGAAAGTACTTGAACTACACCTCTTTCTCCTTCTTTTTGATTCTTTGAGGGAAGGAGGAGGAGGTCTAGGAATGGGCTTCAGCTTATGTGGCACCTCTGCAGCATCACTCACCTCATCTTTGGCTCTATCATCTCTATTATCAACATCTTTGACCCCAACTATCTCCTCTCAAACATCATCATCATTGA
This sequence comes from Solanum virginianum, assembly GCA_000787875.1. Lineage (NCBI taxonomy): Eukaryota > Viridiplantae > Streptophyta > Magnoliopsida > Solanales > Solanaceae > Solanum > Solanum virginianum. The sequence continues at coordinate 31,561 of DF359382.1, forward strand.
CTGATATAGGAGGATCAATGGTACTCTTACCACCATGAGTAGTGACTACCATACACTGCCTTTCATTCTTTGGGTTCTGAAATATGTTGTTAGATACTGTACCTCTCTTATGCTGGTTGAGTTAAGTTGATACTTGACCAAACAATTACTCCAGCTATTCGATAGTAACTGAATGAGCCTCAATTTTTGTTTTATGTTGGAGATGTTAGACTTCATCCCCTTCAAGGTCTCATACCGTGTCTGAGCCTTCTTCAATAGTCGATCAAATATCTCCTCAACTCTGGATCTACTAGCATTGGTATCATGACGGTATGGTGGCACATAAGAACCATTTTTGTCTCTGCAAAACCAATCAACATCTCTATCTTAGCCCCTATTCCTATCATAGTAACCTCTATGATTGTCTGTGAAAGCGCCATCTCTATTATAGTTCCGACCTTAGTTTCCTTGACCTTGTTAAAATACAAAGCCAAAACATATTAGGAGAATTGGGTTGAGAGACTCTATGGGAATATTCCGACCTTAGTTTCCTTGACCTTGTTGCCAATAGTCCTGATTGGACTATTGGGCTTTAGTCCCAAACCCCCAATTTAATCAACAATGAAACAAGTTTCTTCCTTATAGTAAGGCTCCTTGTACATAGGTGATTACGTATGCTAATGAACAACTACACAAACTCATTCCTAATTCTGTTTCATTATCACCTCCATGTTGGTATTAATCTAAGCAAGACCTTGCATTATCTTCTCATTTTTTAGCTTGCTCTGAATAATACTGATAGCACACGAGCTTTTTGCGGATTATCTATCCCTTGGTCCCTATGCACGATTCATCTTGACCACCTTTGCTAGCTTCTCAGCAACCCTTGCAAATAGTTGATCTAAAAACATGCCCCTATGATGGTATTAGCATATGCTTAGCTATTCTCATCCAACGCATGATAGAAGATTTCCACGAAGTCATCATCAATAATTTTGTTGTTAGGGACACTCCTCAAACACTTTGTGAACCACTACTATATGGTACTAATCAAGTCATCGGGAAGTGTCTTAAATTATTAATTTGATATTTCAAACTTCAACTTCTTTGATATTGGGAAGAACCTCTCCAAAAAGGCCTTTTACTATTCATCTCAACTAGTTAACGAACTATGTAGGAGCTCAAATAGCCATAGTGATTCATTACCTGTAAGAGATGATGGGAAAACACAAAGCCCCACATCATTCATAGATAGATTTTGTGTTCCATTGCACTCTTATAGACAAACACAACGCTATGTAGATGGCTATATGGATCTTCTAATGGTAGGCCCATGAACAACCCATGTTTTTACAGCATTTGAAGCACCCTACTCTAGACCACGGACTTTGTGTCATCTAGTGGTGGTGGTAGCACAATGGCTTCATTCACATTCATAGCCATAAGATTCAACTGATATTGGTTCCACTGATAAGCTTTAACTTTGAAGTCCTGCGGCTGTGGATCAATGCCCTCAAGTGGAGGTGGGTTATCATTATTTGTATTCACATTCTCATTCTCATTCTTGTTCTGATTTAAAGCTGTATTCATTGTGTTGTTTGCATTATCTTGGGGTATTTTCTCTAGATCTCTGGGTTAAATGGAGTCAAGAGAAGGCCTTGAGTTCATATATTGGGCATACTTTACACCTGTACCTTAAAATAGAACAATAACAAAAAAAATGTAAAATGAGGAAAATAAAGATTAATTCCCAAACTACTTAAACTAAGCCGTGTTCCCCGGCAATGGTGCCAAAATCTTGATATCACCCAAACTATGCCTCCTTTTTTAGTCTAAAGTGGTCGTTGTTAAGATATATAACCTAAATGAGGTTAGGGTCAATCCCATAGGGAATATGGTAGACTTAGAAGAATTTAAAGTAGTTTGGGTGGATTAACCTACTTATCTCGCCAAAAAGGAGGGGGTTTTGTAGCAACTATGAAAAGTAATCTTAAACTAAGAAAAATGTTAAATTAGTATGAAGATTAACTAGGGTATTGTGTTCCCCATGATTCCCGAACTCAGTTATACCAGATAATCAAATCTTTTCCAGTGTGTAGCATGTAGAAGGGTAAGTTAAGTTTACCAAACCCTTTTGTCTAAGCGAGAGGTAAATTTCAGTACATGATTAGATCCATCTCTGTAGTGTGACATTACTAAACCTTATCTATTATTCTAGTACAACCTCTCTTTGGCCTAGTTTGGTTGACTATACGAGAATCATCAATCAGATCATGTTAATTAATCTCTTTTTCTATTCATTATTACATTTATCTAGTCAGTAACACTAGGAGAATTCTAATGTTGGCCACCGTTAATAAGAATTCATAACAAAGAGAATTAATCAATACATGTATGCCTATGTTTCGAGAATTACAATTTATCCAATTGTTACTTTGTTAGTTCATCATGGTTCCCACAATCCTAATTGTTGATTTAGCTACTCATGATTGATGTAGATGCAAGATTTATGAATTTGAATAACATAATGGAGCACTTATGGAAGAGAATCAAGAACAAGAAATCCAAACCCTTCACCAAGAATCATAAGATTGAATTATAGACAAAAATAATATTTCACAAGTGTTTCTCTCAAGCTCTCTACTATTCTCTAATGTTCTGCAACATTCCCTATGAAAAATAAATAATTTTTTTATAATGTTTAAAATACAAAGCCAAAACATATTAGGAGAATTGGGTTGAGAGACTCTATGGGAATATCTATGGGGCCATATAATATTTTATGGCTTGTAGTCAAGATTTCATGGATTTAATCTTCACTTCTAGGGCTAACTTCTACCACACCTTTCTATGGCTTGTATAGTTTCTTACGACCCATAGGGGGTTTCATCCGATGACTTTCAACAACTCCCCACTTTCTGATACTCAGGGAATGACACCAAGTCTATGGCTCATCTGTATATTTATAGACTTACCTTTAGAAAATCACCCATCAGTAGAATTTGGTACAAAACCAGATTTATGGCTTGTTGAATTAACTACAGCCCATGGAATCAACTATGACCCATAAAAGGTCTTATGAAACCTCGACTTCAGCAAAATCTGCAAACTTAGCCCAAAATTTATGCCAACCCAGTAACCACGAAAAATAAACATAAAAACACATCAAATTTATTAACATCACTTTGAGAATACACAAAATTCCAAGTTTTTAAGCATCAAATGTGCTGTATTTTGACAACACATCAATCGTTAGAATAAGGAGGTATATTATATAGATAACTAAATTTTGGGTTCTCGGTCAACTTTTCCAAGGCCACAAGTGCATCAAGGTCAGAAAATAACACTAGATTGCGACATCATACATGGCCTGACCAACCTTATGATGGGTGTTGGAGAAACTGTCATGGGATGGGAGATAGGTATGTTCTACCCCATGATAGGGTGAAAGCTGCTGACCCTATGGTGAATCTATAGAATCTTTGGACTAATGATTTGGTCACCCGAATCTTAAATAAGAAGGAAGCCTCTGATAAAGTCTTGAAGAAGATGAATTCTGACTTTTCACAAATGAGTCAAACAGTGATGTTACATTCAATTTCTATTAATCACTTGGAAACTTACTTGGAAACATATCGGATTATCTAAATTAGAGTCCAAAAGGTGGATTTCCTAGTGACACGATGGCTAATCCTAAGGGCAACGACAAAATAATATTTAGCCATCACCACTTAGAGTGGAAAAATAGTAATAGGCACAAAGCCATCACTTGTTGTTGAAGAAGGCTAGAATGATATGGGAGAAGATAAAGGTGTAGTGACTGTTGAAATTTATGAAAGTGTAGCTAATGATGAAGATAGTGATGTTCTTGGCAATCCTGAGAGTGATAAACAAGAGAAGAGTAAGGATGATATTGTGAATGCAAAGAAAACATTCCCTAAAACTTCAAGTGTAGCTGTAAGGTTGAAAACACGTAAACCCAAGATTGATCCTCTCTTTCCTCAGAGATAGAAGAAGAAAGAGGAGGATGCAAAATCTTAGAAGTTCCTCTCTATGTTTAACAAATTATTGATAAATGTCCCACTTATGTAAGCATTGATCGAGATACTAGATTATGCTAGATTTATGAAGGAATTGGTCACAAAGAAGCAGACTCTTGTGTGTGAGAAAATCAAGGTGTCTCACAATTATAGTGCTATCTTAACACAAAAGTTGGTAGTAAAGAAAGAAGACCCAGGTATATTCACTATCCCATGCACCATTGGAGCTATGAAGTTCAGTAAAACACTATGTGACTTGGGAGCAAGTATAAACCTCATGCCTCTAGCCATAATTGAAGAATTAGGGTTAGAGACCCCTTCATTGATAACAATACAGCTATTCATGGATGATCGGTCCATCAAAAGACCATTTAGGATTTTATATGATGTCTTGGTGAAGGTGGACAAGTTCATTCTTCCCACTGATTTTGTGATCTTATATTATGAGGTGGACACCTGTATGCTGATTATCGTGGGTAGGCCTATTCTTAGCCATCGGAAGAGCTGTTGTGGATATAGAGAGTGGAGACCTTAAGTTTAGAGTTAATAATAAGGAAGTAGTGTTCAACATATACAAGACTCTAAAGATGGGAGACAATCCCAAAGTGTTGTCAATGATGAACCAATTGATAGTGACTTAAGGAAGAAGAGGAACTACATCATGCCACGACATTAACAAAGGCACTACTTGGGAGGCAACCTAAGGTGAGTTATTACTATTTTTAATCTCAAATAATAGGTGTTGATTTGTGCATGGTTGAAAAAGGGAAAATCAGGGTGGAAAGCTAAGAGGGCAATTAAGGGAACTAATCGGCAGATCACTGAGTCAAAAAGGTAAGCATTCATTTGACTGCCTTTCAAGTCACTCAATGACTCTTAAGGTGCTATCTAACTCAGCGAACTAACTGGCAACTCGACAAATTGCCAAAAGTAATATGTGTTGGTCATTCTCACCGCCCTTCAAGGTTTAAAGAAAGGTATACGTACTATTAAAAAAGGTTGTTCCTAGCACACTTGGTGTACTATTGATTGTGTTAGGTGGTGTTGTTCGGTATCACCAAACATGCATGACTCACCAACCTACATAAGGCTTTTCAAATGCCTTAGTCTGTTCACTTTCACCTTTCCTCCTTTTCCCTTTTTCCATAAGACAACACTCCCTTTTAGCTTTTTCTTTAAAAGTTTCCATAAAGAAGTTAAGGATATTCATCACCAACATATCTTAAGGGGTTCTGATTGTGTCACACCATTGAAGAGGTATATTTCATTGTCCTTAATTTAGTTCTTTCAGAAGAATGCTATTGATAAAAAGGTTGATCAGGGTTTGTGAGTATGTTAATCATGCTTTATGCTTGAAATCTTGTCGATAATTATGTGGGTGGACCTTTGTGGTGATGGAAAAACCCTGTGTTGCATATGTGAGTGATTTATTGCGGGTTTTGATTCACTCTAAATATGTTGAAATCAGTAGTGCTTATAACTTAGGGTAGGTTTAAGAATGAATTATTTGTTTCCCAATTGTGGAATGTTCGTTGATATTGTCTCAATTTCATAGTTGTCACCTTGTTTGAATGCTTTCACTTAAGATAGTACCATGATCATGATAATGCTAGAATGAAAATGATTGCTTGATTGAATTAATTATTCTTAGGCACTATATGTGAAGTCTGAGTAACACCTAAACTCCTTTAAGTGAAGTGAACTTGGCCGATGATAGATTGGGTGATGTCAGTCATAAGGGTAAGTCATCATTTGATTGAGTTTGTAGCTATTGAGACTATGTGATGGCGATAATCATGAAATGAGCATGCATTAGTGTTTGATATTGGGTTAGTATGTGACTTTCATCCATGTTCTTGGTTTAAAATTATTAAATTCTGAGTGAATGGATCAATGGACACACCAGTCACCTTTGGCGATGATTGTTTTGACCGCCTAAGTGAGCTCGGGGATGCACCAAATTGTCATATATACCAGCTTATTTTTTTGATTTTCATGTTTTAATTCTATAACTTTCAGCGATGGAATTTTCCATCATCAAAGCAACTTGCCGCAGTGCAAAAAGTGTACCATCATCGCCGAAAGTAGCAGTGAGCTGAGTTTTGAATTATGTGCAAAAAAGGTAATGGTCTATTTGACTGACGAACCATTTTTTGCAGATCGCCAAAATGATTCCTTGTCAAATAGACTTGTCCACAAAAAATAACTCTATTATGCATAATTGATTGAACCTAATTTCCTTATGATTGACACTCACACCATGTTTGGAGTATGTTTTTCAGGATGACCAAGCGAAAACATGTCCTAGCAAAGTCTACTAGACCTTTATCTTTGCCAATGTAATCTAGTCCTAAGAGACATCACAGTGAATCTAAGACTATGGCCATACATGACTCCTTATCACTACCATCAAAGTGAATTCAGGAAACAATAACTCCGAGACATCTAAATAGGATCAAGGCTAAAGTGCACATGACAATTTTAGAAGAATAATATGTATCAACTAATGGAGTAATTGATTGGTACCTGGAGTTAATAACTTTAGGATCTTCACTAAACCTCAGGATTTATACATGCCTAGCCTGGTCCGTCATTTTTATAAGGCTTATGGCCAGGCCCTTCAAAAAAGCAAAAGTAGAGTGCAGATGGTGCTAAAACCTCTTGATGCTATAGAGGTTAGGGTATGCAAGTTCCATACAGTGAGGATGAAATTAATGATATCCTGGGTTGACATTTTGGAGCCAAAGAAACCTAAAAGATTTAATGTAGTTCAAGACTTTTGAGGACATCAAAGCATGGTTAGTCATATTGATTGGAATTCCAAGTCCCTCATGCTTTAGAGAGGGAGCAATTATTGAGAAGAAGGAGGTAAACATACTAGCAAGGTTTTGGTTTAGATTCATTAGCAATAATGTGATGCCTTCTCAAAATGAGTCGATACTTTGATATGCCAAAGCTGCGTTAGTTAGTTGCATTATAGATAAAAAGGAGTTGAATCTTGGGTCAATCATCACTCTAAAAATCCTCACCAGGGTAAAATAGGAGCAAGCCTCTTTTCGATTCCCAAGCCTCATCATAACTTTGTGTGAGTAGCCCAGGCTGCCTAGAAATAAGAAGGTTTATATAGAGGTAACTACATCAACATCTACTAACATCTGATATATTGAGGTTGAGTTTTTGAGGGACGAGAAAGATAGGGCAAGGAAGATGCTAGCTGGTAAAATACTGATGGTTGATGTTGAGGCCCTCGAGTTTAGCACTTCAAAGCTGAGCCCCAAGGAAGGTATAACCTCTTCTTCCCCTACTTTACATTCATCTTTATCCCCTATTTACACTATTGAGGCACATGCTACATATGACCAACCCCCACTCACTAGGGTCACTATTTTTACTTTTGGCCAACTGACCAAAGTAGCCCATCTTCATGACTCTAAGGTTGGTGTCCATAGCCAAAACTTTGAAGCCATATATTGAGGTTGAGACCAAGCAGTGAGAGTTGATGGAGGTACCCAAACTAAGGATGGATAGAACCAAGATGATGATTGATGACAACAGGAAGGATTTAGCCAACATGAAGGATAGAGTAGCAGCTATAGAGAAGGTAGGTGGTGGTAGTGCTAACACGATGGCTTTAAAAGCAGATTTTAATTTGTTGAAAAAGGAGGTGGTACCCATCGGTCCATAGAATGGAGCACTTTCTTTGATATGTTAGAAGATCCACTCAAAGTAGAATGGCTATGGTCCCTGATGATGAGTAGAACATGAATATTCCAAGTGAAGGCAGAGAAAAAACCTAGGAGGTAAGCACCCGAAGACTGATGAAGAAACAGTGGGAGTGGAGCCTATCCAAGAGGACCACGAGGAGATAGGATACAGGGAGAGCCAAATTATGGACACTTTGAAAGCAATATATCTTCTAGACAAGTCTATGATAGGCACATTCGATGTACGCGACCTTAATCATAAAAGACTTTTTATTGATTTTAAGAGTACACCGGTAGATGAGGGCATTGATTCTCATATGACCACTTCTATAGATCCACCACCACCACAACAAGATTGATCCAAACAGGGGGGATTCTCATAATTATTTCTTCCTTTTTATGCTAGATCTCTATTGTTCCTTGTACATTGAGGACAATACTTTTTTAGGTGGGGTTGAGCATGTGGAGTTCCATATCTTTGTGGATGATAATTACCTTATGTTTTTGCTATGAGTTAGATGAGACAATGGTGTTCATTTTGATTTATTGATGGATGTTGAGATAAATTTTAAATTTTTGGGTTGTAAATAAATTTTAATTTTAGTTGTAATAGAGTAGTATTTGTTTTGCTATTTTTTTTATTTCTTTTTTTTGAGTTGAATGGATGATGATTGCAAATTATATCCTTGAATTTTGACAAACCTTGTGCATATATGAAAAGCCATTCTAGTGCTAATATCGTGTCTCTGGTCCTTAGCAATCCGAGCATTGATGTTTCATATCCTTGATTTAGATAGTGCCATAGACAAAGACCATGTACTCACTCAATAATTAGTTCTTTTCTTGATAAATCAGTCCATACGTGGATTTAATGTATCTTGAGTTGACTATGTGAGCAATTGAGCTTGGATATGTGATGATTGAAAATTCTATGTGTGCTACCATTGTTTAAATATCGATTTATTTATTTTAAGGAGTCACTTGGTTGATTCACATGCACCACCATTTTGTGGGTTCCATTGAGTTCACTTGACCATAGTGACATCCCTTGATAATTAACTGAGTCCCTAGTGAATCGCTTTGAGCCTTGATCATTTGTTTGGCAACCATGTAACCTTGACTCATAAATTATGAAAGACAATGCCTTCTTGTTCCTCACCAATCCTTTCTTGAGCTTAAAATGAGCTAAGTGGTGCCCAAAGGCTATGTTGGGGGTGTTAGTAGAAAGAATGGGGTGTCTCCGAAATTGTGAAAAAGAGTGCAAATAAAAAGTGAGGAGTCTTAGAAATGAATGAAAGCTAAGAAAATGTAAAAATATTTTGTTCGAAAAAGTTGAACAAAGTTGGTTGAAAAATAGGACCCTCCGAAATTGTGAAAAAGAGTGCAAATAGGGGAGACACTTGGAATGTAAATCAAAAGCGAAATAGATGTCAAAAGGAGAAGAATAGAAGAGGACCAAAAACACCTTTGAGCATGAAAAGAATGTGTAGAGTTTAGGGAGAGATAAGCCACTACTGTCTATATGCTATCCTATCTAAGCTTATCCTTACATTATAGTCCTAAAAAGGTCCTCTGGAATCTTAGTCTGGACAAGAGTCAAGTGAACTCTGATTGAGAAAAAGGGCAAGCCTATAGGTTGAAGCTTACATGCTATTTCTCAATTGGAAGAGTGAGAGTTGAAGAGATCCTTTGAAAATAATGTCATATTATTTTGTGTTCATAATGTTCTTTGGCGTGACAACAAACAGTGATGCCTTTAGGTAGTGATCAATAACTACATGAGCAATTGTGAGCATAGTCATGTTTTGATTACTCCTTAGGCATCTCTCGAGGCTTCAAAATCTTGTAAGTGGTTTGTCGAAGTTCAAGAAGGGATGAAAAAGGTGGAAATGTATTTTTTGCTCCTTGTGGCCTTTTTTGCAAGATTTGAAATTGGATGGATTGATGTTTGATTTGCATGAGGGCAAGCAAAGACTTAAGTTTGAGGTGTTAATGAGTCCATATTTCGGACTCATTTTAAGGATAGTTTGCAAAGAAACATTGTTCTTAGTGTGCTATTATTTCAAATCTCTAACAAAGATGCATGTCTTATGTCAGGAAATGGGATTAAAAGCACATATATGGACAATACTTGACAAGTTTTAAAAATGAAGCAAAAGTGTCAAAAGGCAGAGAAAAGCGGTTTGCCTACATATTCAGCCATCGCCGAAAAATTTGAGAGACCGCCTAGCATTGCAGCAACCAAGGTTCAAGACCAAGTCAGGTATGCAGTTAAAATTGATGTCCCAAAACATATTTGATGCACTACCGAATAGCTCAAGAAACTGCTTAAAGTTATGGTACTCAAAGCCCCGAAACCTTGACAAGAAGGCTATGAGATATGACTTGGAAAATTGCCAAATTATATTGGCTAAGTGAAGAACCACCGCCCAATGATGCAGATAAGAAGTGAAATAACCCCAAAAAGTGCCCGAAAATGTGCCTCGAAAGTGCCCGAAATCATAATTTTCATATATCTCAAAATCTGTGTATGATATAAAAAATTCAAAATTGAGTGGGAAATAGGTCTAGCCCCAATTTTAGAGCAATCGTATCGAATTTCAAAATTCCAAAAAAAATTGGAATTCCAGTGAGGGTTCGCCTCCCTGGCATGATGTAGCTAGGGCACGTCCCTGTGTAAAAATTGTCCAATTTTCTTGTTCCATTCCTAGGCCTTGGAATCTTGGCCTTAAGCTTTCCTATGTATAAAAACACCTATACTTAGTCATTTTCAATCCCATATCATTCAAGACATTCCCCAAAACCCTCTCTAACAATAAGCCAAATATTTCATACAAATTTAAGTGTCCCAAACTCATTCTGGATCTCAAGAAATTTATTCAAGCTTCAAGCTCTTATTCAAATCTAATTAAATCTTATTCATGTCATTAAAGACCATCGTTCATCCCCTACATCAAGCCAAGTTCAAAGGAATTTCCATTGGCTAAGTTTTGCACAAGTACTGATAGGAGGGTCAACTTCAAAGGGGTATATCTCTTAGCACACAATGAAATGATGGCCTATAAGCAACCAAATTAAATCTCTTTGAATTAGCTTTTTAATGCACTTGGTTTCACCTTATTTAGTGTTCAGATGAAGAAGTTATGCCCATATTTGTAGAACTTATCTATACAGGGGTATATACAGGTTTTTGCCATATTTCATTTCATTAATGGCATTTCATAAATTTATTTATTTATATTGATCTTTTGGGGATACCTATCCTATCTTAACACTTTCTAAAGACCTAAACCCTATTTCTAAAGATCAAATCCACTCCTCCTAATTGGAATACACTCTCAAATTCTCCCAAGAGCCTCTACCAAACCCTAATAAGAATTGAAGAAAACTCAAGAACAAGTTGTGGATTTCAAGACCCCATTCCAAGCTTCAAGTCTTTCTAAACTCAATCTAAAGAAATTCAAGATCTAAGGTTTGTGGGTTACATTCATGGGTTCCTTTCACCCATAATGCCCAATCTTCCTATTTTATGAATATTGCATGATTTCAAGATGTATTTCTTATGGGTATCTATTATTATTAAATATGAACATGCATTATGTTGGAATTTTGTCAAATATTGTTGATTATGCATAAATTTCTATTTTGAGCTTATACTATGAAGTGATCTTTGTCTATTGAGACTACACATGATTCAAGCTATGAGATCTATGAACTATTATGAAGTTTTGATATGATTTACAAGTTACCCATGATAGGGTTTGACCATGATGTTGGGTGGCTGATTTACATGATTTTAAGATGCATTGATTTCACTATTTCATGATCTATACTCTTGCATGTTTCAAGATGCATTAATTTCATTATTTCATGATCTATACTCTTGCATTTTGCATTATTTGCACATGTCCTCATATACCCACCAAGTGTTTGATGAAATGCGAAGTTAAGAATTCTCAAGATATGTACATGTTTTATAAGTCAAGTAACTTGGTGATGAATATGGGCTATCAAGTATGTTATGAATTCATGAAAATATCTATAACTATGCAAGTATGAAGTTAAGCCCTATTTTCAAGATTATACCTCTTGTGAGCCTTTTATGTTAATGATGATCTATTTTTATGTTTTGAAGTTGGGCTCACCATTTGAGGTCAATGATGTTAAGAGCTACTCGTGCCATGTCTCTATGTTTATTGCAAGATATTAAAGTATGGTTATCTTATATATTCCATGGGATTAGACTTAGCACTGAGTGGACTAAAGGCGAGTACCCAAGTCCTAGATCTACATGCCATCGTACGTGAAGGGATTAGAGGCGAGTCCCCAAATCTCTGAGAGGCGAGTACACTAAATATGAGGGCTTGAGGCAAGAACCCGAGTCCGAACTCAAAGCAAGTACCCAAGTCTAAGAACTAGAGGCGAGTATCCCGTTCACATAAGACTTAGTGGATCCACTTAGGCATTAGGAGGTTCACCTTGGCAAGTAACTTTCCTATTTCTTCCGGTGTAGGGTAGACTTTGGGATTCCAAGTTATAGCTCACTTGGTCTCATTTTATGTTGGTTGAGGTTTTTTCCCACACGTACATATTATGTTCTATGCAATATTAATGATTTGTAAAGCATGATTTACTTAAGCATTGACCATACATGTCATATTGTTATTATGCCACCCATTGCTTATCATTATGCATTTGACTATGTTGCCTATCTATTGTTGCATTGCATCCTACATACTTAGTACATTCAAACATACTAACACCTACTCTATGCCTATATGATATCATCATGTAGGAACCAGAGCTCCGATTAATTCTCCTCCACATGGCTAGATGGATTATTCAAGTTAGCCTTTGGTGAGTCCTCATGTCCGGAGACAGTATCTGTCTTCTTTCATGCTTATGTTTAGACTACATCTTTTATATTTGGATTACCTATTGTCATTATTATGAGGCTGATCCTGCTTGCTTGTCTTAGCTCCGTTAAGTGCTATATTTAGAGGTGTTATTGGACAAGTATGTAATGATGCTATGAGGTTTGACTCCCTTTGACTCATTTGATATTTTATGATATGAAAGATGCCCCTCAGCCCCGAGTTCCTTTTTTACTATCTCTTATTGTTATTTTATTGCTTCTGCAACCAAAGATGTGTAATGATATATTAAGAGGCTTGATTGGGGTCCCTTCGGGTTTCCTATTTGTCATGTCATGTCTAGGCCCTAAGACTTGGTCGTGATAAGAAGCTTTAAGCAGATATAAAGGAAAGTAGTGAAGTACATACTCGGCACATTTCCAGAGTATTGGATGATGGTCGGCCTTGACAGCCGAATGGCAATTTTTAGCACAGAACTCTCATATTTTTGCATGACTATTTAAGAAAATCTGAAAAGACATTCTACATATCGAATCATTTCTCTTAGCTTTATAAAAAGAGTAGTACATAGAACATTTTCTAGTCAATCTTGTTACCCATGACTTCAACTACTATTTTTGGTATTAAATATCTACTTTCTAGCAAGTGTGACTAAAACTCCTTTGTGGGGGTATGCTATTGATATGGTTTATTGATTTATTTATTAGGTCTTTGATATTGTTTCTTATTTGCAGTTGATTTAAGTGAATTCATATCAATTCCTATGTTTAATTTGTAATTTCAAGGTTGCAAACTTAAAGTTTGCCTTAGATCTCTGATTGTTTCTTTAATCGAAATGATTAGAGTATGGAATAAATATAATGGTTGGAAACCTTCTGGGGTTTCAATTGAATTCCATAACCATGGATTCAATGGCAAGGTAATAGTGGTTTTGTTGAGACTTCTTAGTCCAAGACTGTCTTAGTGGTCTGCATATGATATCATAATCGAATCATATGAAACACTTGTATGTCATAGCTAAACATGGGTTACAAGCAACCTAGCCTATTCATGCATTATCAACTTATCTAGTCAAATATTTAGACCCACCTAGTAGATTGATTCCTATATTTGCTCACCCCCAGCATCTTTCCTAATTTGTTGATTAACTTGTTAAGTAGATATTGCGTAGTTTGAATCTTGCTTTTAATTAGTGAAACTCCCCTATATCCTACAATTTCTTTGTCCAATGAACCACTTCTATTTGTGATCTATGATTCCCTGTGGGATTTGACCCCAAACTCTTAGTTGGGTTATTATGCTGATGTTGACTGCCCATGGTTCCTTAGAGTAGCTAGGTTGAGCAACATCAAGTAGGCCTAGGCCTGCCACGAATGACCTCAATCTTAGCTGGATCCACCATAATACCCTTTTTTGGACAACACGTGACCTAGGAAAGTCACAGACTTAAGCCAAAACTCATATTTAGAAAATTTGCCATATTACCTGTGGTCTCTGTGTGTCTATAATATATCCAAAAGTGCATGTTGTTTGTGGCTCTATGAATATACCATGATATCATTAATAAAAACACAACAAAAGAGTCTAAACGTGGCTAAAATACATGAGTCAGCAAGTCCATAAATGTTGCATGGGCATTAGTCAGCCCAAATGGCATGACTAGAAACACCTAATGCCCATATCGGGTCCAAAATACAGTCTTTTGTATGTCCTCTGCTCGGATCCTAAACTGGTGGTATCCCTATCTTATGTCAATCTTAGAAAACACCACTGCCCCCTGTAACTGGTCAAACAGATCATCAATACGCGATAGGGGACAACAGTTCTTTACCATCACCCTATTCAACTATTGATAGTCAATACACATCTAAAGAGTCTCGTCTTTCTTTGTCATAGAGAGAACAAAGGCTCCCTAGGTAGATACACTCAACTATATGAATCCCAGATGCAACAAACCCAAAGCTGAGTATTAAGATCCTTAAGCTTTGTAGGAGCCAATCGATATGGGGGAATAGATATGGGCTTAGTGGCTAAATCAACCTCTATCGCAAAATCAATATCTCTCTCTAGTGGCAACCCTGACAAATCTACAGGAAATATATTAAAAAACTCACAAACAAAAGGTACTGACTCCACAATCGGAGCCTTAGTAGTCATATCATGAACATGGTCTAAGTAAGCTAAACACCCTGCAGATATCAACCTCTGAGTCTAAATATATGATATAATACCCATTGGTACACGACTTATAAAACCTTGTCATACAATTTTGAAAATCTTTGGGATCACCAAGGTAACTGTCTTGGCATAACAATCTAACATAGCATGATGTGAGGTCAACCAATCCATACCTAGAATAATATCAAAGTTTAGCATATCAAGTAGTATCAAATCAGCCCAAGTGTCAAACCCTTGAAGGGTAACCATATAAGCACTACAGACCTGATATACCATAGGTGAATCCCCCACTAAGATCGATACACCGATCTGGGATGAAAGGGACTCGGGGGTCACACCCAAGCGAGAAGCATAATACACTGACTTATATGAAAAAGTGGAACTTGGGTCAAATAATGTAGAAGCTAACTTCTGGCATATAATAATTGTACCTATAATAGCCTCGTCAGAAGCCTCGGTCTCTACTCGTGCTAGAGTAACATAAAAGTAGACCTGATGACTCTATCTCAAGTATCACCTCTGCCCTCGGCTCTACCACCTCTAGCAGGGCCTCTAAAGCCCTATTAAAAGCCTTACTAGTCCTCTAGATCTCTGTATTAGTCATCCCTGTGGCCTCAATCCTAACCATTGCCTCTGCCACCTAGTAAGGGAGCCGATCTAATGGTTGATGTGCTGCCAAAATACACCACTTTCGATGCTTAAAACATGGAATTTTGTGTGTTCTTAATGCGATGATAGTTGGTCTATGTGTTTTTGTGTTTAAATTTGCCTGACTATAAGTTGGCCTTGATTTTTGGGAAATTTGCAGAAGTTGGTGAATTTTG
The DNA here is from genome assembly GCA_000787875.1 of Solanum virginianum. NCBI lineage: Eukaryota > Viridiplantae > Streptophyta > Magnoliopsida > Solanales > Solanaceae > Solanum > Solanum virginianum. Next base: position 47,160 of record DF359382.1, read on the forward strand.
CTATTATATGAGACCCTTTATAGGCAGTAAATAATTTTACGGGCCATAGGGTGGTTTTCATGAATAATTCTACTGAGGGGCTATTTTTTGAAGTTAATTCTATGAACATGCAGACGAGCCGTAGAAGATGGTTCATGCCCTGAGAATCAAAAATTAGGACTTTCTGAAGTTTCATCAGACGAAACCCCCTTTACTGGTCATAAGCCACTTTACAAGTTGTAGAGGAGTGTCATAGAGTTGAAGCCCAAATTTCTAGCAACTGTGTATGAGACCCTGATTATGGGCCGTGGAATGCAATACGGCCCGTAAACCCCTTTCATATGGCATGCCAACCAATTCTCCTATTTTGTTTAGGACTTGTACTTTACTTATTATAAATAGGTTTTAGGTTATTTTTTTTATAAGTTTTCACCTAGTATTATGAGAACTCAGTAATTAGAGAGAAATAATTGTAAGGTCATCTTGGAGAGTATTTGAGAGCACTTGTGTTTGAATTTTATCTTTAAGCTTATGGTTCTTATTGAAGTTGGATGTGCTTGTCCTTAGTTTTATTGTGTAAGTATTCAATTATATTTTCTGAATCCATAATTCTTGCATCTACACAAAGCATGTGTAGCTAAATCCACAACTAGGGTTGTAGGAACCATGAAGAGCTAACAAAGTAAAATCGGATAATTTGTAATTCTTGAAAGATGTTCATGTATTAATTAACTCTCTTCGTTTCGCATGTTTTATAGTGGTAGCCAACATTAGAACCTGCCTAGTGTTATTGACCGGACCAAGGTAGTAATGAATAGAAAAAGATATTAATGAACAGGATTCGATTAATGTGTTCTCGTCTGATCAACCAAACAAGGGAAGGTTGTATTAGGACTAATAGGTAAGGGTTAGTAATGTACACTATGGAGATGGGCCAAGTAACATAGTGAAATTCACCTCTCACCTTTGACAAAAAGGCTTGCTGAACATAACTTACCATCCTGCATGCTATACACAAGATAAGAATTAGGTTATCTGGTGATGCTGAGTTGGGGAATCATAGGGAACACAATACCCTAATGTCTGTCAATATTGACTTCTCTCTTGTGATAGTTAGAGTAGTTATATTTTCACTGATTATTGCAACCCCCCCCCTGGGAAAGTAAGGTGGTTAACCATTCGAGTTGCAATTAGTGAATTCTCTTGAGTCTACGTATTACCTGTGGGTTCGATCCTAACTTTTGTTAGGTCCTATTTCTTGACAACAATCACTTTATTCTCTAAACAGGAGGTGTAACTTAGATGACAACCTGATTTTGGCACCATTGTCGGGGAATACGACTAGGCTTAGTGACTTCATAAGTAATTAGAGTGTTAATCCTTAGTTCCCTTATTTTACTTTTGTTTGTTGATTTTGTTCTTTTTCAGGGTGTAAGTGTAGTGCATGCCAAATATTCGTAGTCAAGGCAATCCCTTAACTCCATTTAACCCAGAGATCCATAGAACATTGAGGAGAATTGACAGGATTGAGGTTAGAAACAATACTAATATGAAGTGAATACTAGAATGCGAAAGCAACAAAAAAAAAAGAAAGATAAAAACTAATTAAAGATATGGGATATTCAAAGGAATGATCTAAGAATTTCCAAGAAATTGATATTCTAAGGCCTTGACAAGATCCAAGTAACAATGTAAAGATTCATGGAAGAAATCTAATGCCTTTGCTTGAGAAAACGAATCAAAACGTTAGATTCGGATCTTGACCACTTTATGAGTAACTAAAGAAAATAATTAGCATATAAACTTATCACCTTCTAAAAAATACCGAAAAAATCAAATATATCACAAGAAGAAAGTATTTTGTACCTCAAAATATGAACCAGTAAAGGTTTAAAGATAAATTCTCAAAGAACAAGTCACAAAGGTTCAATAGAACTCTCTCAAATATTTTTAATATCAATCGAATTCTCCTTAATGAAAGAAAAAAGACTGCTATATATATTATAGGGTCCTTGGATGTCCAAGACTCCTTAGGTTAGGCAAAAGGAGTATCCAAAACATAGAAAGAAAATTACAACAAAATTCCTACACTAGAAAGGAAATAAAGTAACCTTAACTAGGAATAGACCTAGTAGTTATACGAAAGCATTAAATGATACTAGGATACCTTAAATGGAACAAAGAAGAATTAATAACCTATATATAAGTAAGGAAATAAGGTAAAACCCAACTAGGAAAAGAATCTTGGCAATTTTGGAAAGTTGGACTAGTTTTCTCTCGAAAGTTGGGCAGAAAGCAACCTTTGTTGTGGCTGATTCTTTGACTCTTCTTGGCCTTATTTGCACGAAATGTATACTAAAATTATTCCTCTTGGACTTGAATTTGGGCCAGCAAATAATTGTAGAATTTTGACAATTCATCCTTCTTTGTCTTTAGCTCTTCTTCCCCAACAAGACACATTTGGATCTGCAATTGAAGACCATTGAGTTTTTCATTAAACTCCTTGGTTTGAGATCTTGTTGTGGCCCTTCTTTAAGCTTCTAAATCTTCATCCTTTTCCTTCAATGGAGTACAGCTTTGTATGAAGCTATCATTCCCCTCTTCTTTAAGAGAATTCATCTTGAATTCAAATCTACATCAAAAT
>DF359382.1:49792-64552 GCA_000787875.1 Solanum virginianum
TGTTTAAGAGAATTCATCCTTGAATTCAAATATACATCAAAATGGGAATGATCAGAAACATTAAAAGTAGCACTAACTTGGAACTCACCAGGAAGATAAAGTTTATAAGTATTGTCTCCAATCCTTTCAAGGACTTTGTATGGACCACTTCCTTTGGGATATAGCTTGGTCTTTCTTTTGGAAGGAAATCTTTACTTTCACATATGTACCAAAACCAAGTCCGAAGGTTTAAACACAACATATTTTCTTCCTTTATTCCTTAGCAATGGAACTTCCTTATTTTCTTTTTAATTACAAGTCTTGTTTGTTCATGAATCTTCTTCATCATGTCAGCCTTCTTTCTACCATCAAGGTCATCTTGGAGAGTATTTGAGAGCACTTGTGTTTGAATTTTATCTTTAAGCTTATGGTTCTTATTGAAGTTGGATGTGCTTGTCCTTAGTTTTATTGTGTAAGTATTCAATTATATTTTCTGAATCCATAATTCTTGCATCTAATTGAATCCATATATAACTTCAAAAGGAGTCTTACCAGTAGAAGAATGAAAGGTCCTATTATAAGCAAATTCCACATTAGGTAAGTAATCTTCCCAAGAAGTCAACTTTCCTTACAAAATATCCCTCAACAGATTCCTAAAGTTATAGTAACCACTTTTGTTTGCCCATCAGTTTGTAGGTAAAAAGATGTGGAAAATAGCAATTTATTCCCTAACTTTCCGTAATGAATTCCCCAAAAGTGACTTAAAAACTTCGCATCCCTATCACTTACAATAGTTCTAGGTATTCCATGCAATTTAACCACTTCTTTTATAAATAAGTCAGCCACATGAGATGCATTATTAGTCCTTTTACATGGAATAAACTGAGCCATTATAGAAAATCTCTCTACTACCACAAATATACTATCCTTACAATATTTAGTCATTGGAAGGCCAAATATGAAATCCATAGAAATATCAATCCAAGAAGAACTAAAAATAGTTAAAGGAGAATAAAGACCGTGGAATAATGTTCTAGACTTAGCTTGTTTACATTCAAGATAATGAGAACATAATTTTTCAACATCCTTTCTAATGCTAGGCCAATAAAAATGTTCAAAATGTATTTCCAAAGTTTTAGTCACTCCAAAATATCCCATTAGCCCTCCACAATGTGTTTCCCTAACAAATAGTTCACGCAAAGAGCAGTTAGGTAGACACAACTTATTTTCCTTAAATAGAAATTCATCATGAAGATAAAATTTCTCAAAAGGACCCAACCTACATTCATAAATTTTTTTACCAAAATTAGAATCATTAGCATAGAATAACTTGATTTGGTCAAAATCCAACAACTTTGAAGTAAGAGTAGATATCAAATTATACGTTCTTGAGAGCACATCAGCAACCACATTCTCCTTTCCTTGTTTTTAGGCAATTATATAAGAAAAAGTTTCAATAAACTCCACCCATTTAGCATGCCTACAACCAATTTTACCTTGGCTCTTCAAGTACTTCAACGACTCATGATCAGTCTTGACCATAAATTCTCGCGGCCACATGTAGTGCTGCCATGTAGCTAATGCCCTTACAAAGGCATATAACTCATTATCATAAGTTGAGTAATTCAATATTGCTCCACTTAGCTTTTCACTAAAGTATTGGCTTGGAGTCTTGTATCAAAACAACACCTATGCCCTTATCAGAGAAATCACACTCAATTTTGAAAGACATAGAAAAATCAGGTAATTTCAAAAGAGGAGCAAAATAGAATTTTTCTTTTAGCAAGTTAAATGCATCATCTTGCTCCTTTCACCATGAAAAAATCTTATCCTTTTTAATAACTTTAGTTAAAGGAGAAACAATGGTGCTAAAGTCCCTCATAAGCCTCCTATAAAAACTAGCAAGTCCATGAAAACTCCTAACTTCAGTTACACTAATAAGTCTAGGCCATTCTTCAATTGCTTTGATTTTATCACTATCTACTTCAACTCCCTTAAAACTGACCACAAAACCTAAGAAAACTACATGATCCACACAGAAAGTACATCAAGATGTCATCAAATTACACTACAATAAATTTTCCATGAAAATCTTTAAAAACATGATTCATTATTCTCATAAATGTACTGGGTGCATTTGTTAAGCCAAAAGGTATAACTAACCACTCATAAAGTCCATATTTGGTCTTAAAAGCAGTTTTCCATTCAACTTTAGGATTCATACGAATCTAATGGTAACAACTTTTAAGATCAATTTTAGAAAAGATTTTGAATCCATATAGTTGATCTAGCATATCATCAAGACGAGGGATATGATGATGATACTTTACCGTTATCTTGTTGATGGCTCTATAATCCACTCACATCCTCCACGTTCCATCCTTTTTGGGTACCAATAGGATAGGAGCAGAAGATGGGCTCATGCTCTCTCGAACGAAACCCTTTTCAAGTAATTCTTCAACTTGGCTTTNACCACTCATAAAGTCCATATTTGGTCTTAAAAGCAGTTTTCCATTCATCTCTAGGATTCATATGAATCTTATTGTAACCACTTTTAAGGTCAATTTTAGAAAAGATTTTTGATCCATATAGTTGATCTAGCATATTATTAATGAGATGAATAGGATGGCGATACTTTACTATTATCTTGTTGATGGCTCTATAATCCACATACATCCTCCATGTTTCATCCTTTTTGGGTACCAATAGGACAGGAACAGAACATGGGCTCATGCTCTCTCAACAAATCCATACACATCCTCCATGTTGCATCCTTTTCGGGTACCAATAGGACAGGAACAAAACATGGACTCATGCCCTTTTGAACAAAACCCTTTTTAAGCAATTCTTCAACTTGGCTTTGTAATTCCTTGGTCTCTTCAGGATTACTCCTATAGGCATGCCTATTAGGTAGTTGAGACCCAGGCACAAAGTCTATTTGGAGCTCAATCCCTCTCAAAGGTGGCAACCCCTTTGGCGTATTATTAGGAAAAAAATCTTTAAAACTCTGCAAATGAGACGAAACACTATTTGGCAATGAAAGAGTTAGTTCTCCAAATTTATCAACACTTCTTTGTATGTAAGTAGTACTATGGGCAGTATCTCTTTTCTAGCATTTAAACACTTTTTTGCTTTTACATGAAGACTCTCTTTTTCTTTTCCTTAGCCTATTCCTCTTACTAAATTTTTTAAATTTTTTCCACTCAAACACTCTTTTACCTCTTTACTTAGTTTTCTACCCTCTTTCTCTTTTTCTCGGCCATCTTTCTTTATCTCTTCCCTTTGCTTTCCCATTGTTTCCCTCAATCATTTTTGATTTTCAAACACTTGCAAATGAGATAATAGTGCAAAAGTAAATTTCTTATCATTCTGTAGAAGAGTGTACCTATTCTTTTTCCCATGATGAGTAGTATCCCTATCATATTGCCAAGGTCAGCCAAGTAAAACATGATATGCTTGCATTGGAACTACATCACAAAGAATTTCATCTTTATATCTACCAACATTGAATGAAATCATGCATTGTTTGTTTACTTTTACCTCTCTTCTATTATTTAACCATTGGAGCCTATATGGGGTAGAGTGTTTCATTCATGCAATTCCTAGCTTATATACCAAATATGAACTTACCACATTTGAACAACTTCCCCCCATCAATAATCATAGAATAAGTCCTCCCCTTTACTCCACATCTAGTTTGGATCAAATTCTCCCACTGTCCTTCATCACTACTACCAAAATTAATAGTCATAATTCTCCTAACCACCCAACTAGGAAAAGAATCTTGACAATTTTTGAAAGTTTGACTATTCTTCTCTCCAAACTTGGGCATAATGCAACCTTTGTTGTGGCTGATTTTGAGACTCTTCCTGGTCTTATTTGCATAAAATTTAAATCTAAAATTCTTCCTCTTGGACTTGAATTTTGGCCACCAAATAATTTTTTGCATAAAATTTAAATCTAAAATTCTTCCTCTTGGACTTGAATTTTGGCCACCAAATAATTTTAGCATTTGGACAATTCATCCTTCTTGGGCTTTAGCTCTTCTTCAACAACAAGGCACCTTTGGATCTGCAATTAAAGCACATTGATCTTTTTATTAAACTCCTTAGTTTGAGATCTTGTTATGGGCCTCCGTTGAGCTTCTAAAGCTTCAACCTTTTCCTTCAATGGAGTAGAGGTTTGTATGATGCTATCAAGAATGGCCCAAGACAATACCAATAATGGGGCCAATACAACTCTAAACATGAATAACAGTGAGGATGCTGAGAATGAGAACCCACCTCCTCTGGAGGACATTGCTCCATAGCCTTAGGATTTAATGCTAATGCTTACTAGTGGAATCAATATAGGCTGAATCCTATCGCTATGGAGGTGACTGGAACTATTATGTTGCCACCACTACCTGCAGACACAAACTTCACAGTCTCGAATGGGTTAATTCATATGCTGCAGAACTGTGGACTATTTGCCAGCTTACCATCAGAGGATCCTCATAGCTATCTACATAATGTGGCATTTTTTGCAAGAGTGTGATGGGAACACATAATTTGTCTATGGATGCTGTGGGACTTTGTATCTTGTCATTCTCTCTTATGGATAATGTAAAATTATTGCTATCAAAGCTCTCGCAAAGTTGATCACTAGTTGGGCTAACTTCCAGAAGGCTTTTTTGAAGAGGTACTTCCCAAGATCAAAGAATCTCAAGTCGAAGGACCAGATTAACAACTTTGAGCAACTTTCTGGTGATTCAATTAGCACTACTTGGGAGTGGTTCACCAAATGTCTAAGGAGCGTCCCTGACCAGAAGATAGTTAATAATGTTTTGGTGGAGATATTCTACCATGCCCTTGATTAGAACAGTCAGACTTCTATTGACTCTATCATGGGGGCATGTTCTTGGATCAACCATTTTCAAGGATTGCGGAGTGATTGGAAAGATTGGTCAAGACTAATCGTGCATGGGGAAAAGAGACAAAGCATCTACTAAAAGTTTATGTGTTGTCAATGTTGGTCCAGAGATAGCAAAGATTAATGAAGAAATCATGCAATAGCTTGCCTAAATTCACACAAGTATGGACGTGATGATGAAGCAGAAACAAGAGTGAGTGAATAAGGACTAACTCTTTCCCCACGTGCACCTATGTATAATGAGCCATATTATGATAAGGACATATGTTATGTTGCTGATCAGATAAGGGTTTCTGGACCAACGTCCAAGGGTTCAATGAGGACTATTGGCACCAAGGTCAAGGAAACCAAGGTTGGAACTTTAATAGAGATGAAGCTTAAAGGCACAACCACTGAGGTTACTATGATAAGAACACGGGTCCAGAGAGAGATACAGTTGGGGTCACAGAGAAGGCTTCAGAAATGGTCCTTATATGCCACTACATAATTGTGATACAAGTGCAAGTAGTTCCAGAATTGAGGAGATGTTTGATTGCCTTTTGAAGAAAGCTGAGACACAGGATGAGACTCTGATGGGCATGAAATCAAAGATTTCTAGAATAAATTTGAAAATAGAGTCCTATATTATGGCTATCAAATAGCTTGAACAATAGTTCTATCAAGTGTCAACTCAACCTAATTAGTGTTAGATGGGTAAGCTACCTAGAAACATAGTTCAGAATCCTAAAAATGAAGGGCAATGTATGGCGGTTACCACTCGGGGTGGCAAAAGTACCATTGATCCTACTATGCTAGTTGATGAGAAAGATGTTGGAGAGGAGATGGCTGCAACCAAAGATGTGGAGATAGGAGATGATTATGGCAAGGATGGGGCGAGTGAAGCTGCTGATGTGCCACAGAAGTTGAAGCCCTCTTAGGCCTCCTCTCCCCCATCCCCCAAAGAATCAAAAAGAGGGAGAGGAAGGCAAATTCAAGCACTTTCTCTCTATGCTGAAACAACTCTCCATCAACATCCCTCTCATTGTGGCATTGGAGAAGATACCAGGATATGCTAAGTACATGAATGAATTGGTCAGTAAAAAGTGTACTGTGAGCCAGGAGCTCTCCCAAGAGCTTCAACATTACAATGCTACTGCTGCGAGGTTCATAGTTTAGAAGTGACATGATCTTGATGCTTTCACCATATCCTGCACCGTTGGAGATGTGGAATTCATAGGGGAACTATGGTGCTTGTTAAAGTTGAAAAGTTTATGTTCCCCACATAATTTGTGATCCTATGTTGCAAAGTTGACTTCGACATCCTAATTATCTTAGGAAGACCATTCCTTACTATTGGGCGAGGTCAACTAAGGTTTATATTGAATAATGAAAAAGTCATCTTCAATATCTGTTAGTCCATGAAACGTCCAGATGATTTAAAGAATGTAATTTGGACAATTGGTGAAGTCTAAGTAACTAATTTATCCACATCGTTCCATGACAAAATAAATCAGGAGCTACTTGGAGGCAACCCAATGTATTTGATGTAATCGTATAATTATAAGTTTATTTTCAATTTTTGGATTCACAGGTAGTTTATTTTTTTTTGTATTTTGATTGTAATTTTAAATATTAGGCTGGTTGCATATAGGGTAATAGTGTATTCTATAAAGAGTATGCAGGTACAAACTAAATCAGCCATTTTGCCTGAGAAGAGCATCAGAATCTATCTCTACAGATATCAAAGCTCTCGCAAAGTTGATCACTAGTTGGGCTAACTTCCAGAAGGATTCATATGAATCTTATTGTTAAAATACTTTACAACCCATACCCCATCTCATAGAGATTTCAGTGAGCAGAAAAATTATGCATTGCATTCCACAAGCCAACTCTATGATCCATAGATCAAACTGGGGGTCGTGAATGGGGCTCGTGGACCCCAGGTAAGTTTTCTAAAAATTTAAATAAGTGTTGAGGTCGCTACGACCAACTCCATGAGTCATAAATCACTTTACCGCTCGTAGACTTGTCTGTGAAACCTAGTCCTGAAATCTAGGGATTGGATGTTCTACGAAACCATGGTTATGAGTCATAAAATACTTTACGACCCATCCTCGGGCTTTTGTAGAGGCCTGACCTACTAACTTTTCAAATGACCCCGTCAATTTACAAATAATAGGGTCAAAGGTCAAATTATTTTGATCCCATTCTTGACCTAAATTATAAAATTAACCTGACCAACCCTCCCCCTTGTGAACTCGACCACCGATGACAGCCATACACCTATTTTCTAGTGAGTTTTCGACAACCTAAGGTTTTATGCCTAGTCACCTCCTTCATCTTCTTGACTTTACTCATAAATCTTGGTATGTTTTCGATTGAATTAAAACCCCTAATTTGCCTTGTTTTGGATGATTGAGTTAGAAATTATGTTGGAAATGGTGTTTAGACATAAATTCCATTTTTAAATTTAATTCATGTTATGTGAAATTAGGTTGCCCATGTTTGAATAATGGCTTAAATCCTGAATCGGGTATCATTGCCTTAATTTCAAGTGCTAAATGGTTGTTTATGCCTATTAATTCAACCACCATGCATGATTAATTAATTTTGTGTTTGAATTGGTGAGTGATGACATAGATGTGTAATCTTGTCAAAAATTGGGGATAGGTAGTCAAAATTATAGGGTAAATCATGTTTAATCACTTTTGATAGGGTATAAGTGTTAAACATGCTGGGTGTATTAGTTGTGGTATGGAAATCATGTGTGTGTGTTTTTTCTTTGATGCTAGGAATATGTTTGTCGAAAAAGGTCATTTGGGGTCTATGTGATTGGCTTAGAAACTCAGGTAACTGAGTTTTCTTGTCCTCGAGAGGCCTTTAAGACTCGTGGATTATTCCACGAGTCATAATTGCCTCTCGTACAAGATTCCAGAAACCAACTATTTTTGAGTATCCATTAGATGAGACCTTCTATGAGTCGTAGATCACCTTGTGGCTTGTAGATAGGTCTCATAGATCCCTTCCTAGAATTGATATACCCACTGGAAATCTCTATGATCTAGTCTTCAACTTATAAACCACTTTATGAGTAGTACCTGGTCACGTAGACTTTTCCAGTAACAAAACTTGTTTGAATTACTACTTTACGAAAGCTCTTTATGGCTCATAGAATCCGCTATGGCCCGTAAAGGTTCTTTCATAGAACCCTTCTACAACTTAATTCAGATAAATTTTTGCATCCTAATTTTTGGTTTTTGGGGCTAACCATGGTGCGTATATGTTCATATTTCAGGTGTTATAGGCCCAAAAGCCAAACGCCATGAGATTTGAGCCCTACAGTGGAGGCTCAAATATGGAGCTTCAGATGATGAGTAAGCCACTAGACCAAGTGCCTCACTAGAGGTGCTGGATGTCAGCCCAGACCAAGATGCGGCTCAACAATAGACCAGAGCCATTGCAAGAGCTGGGTAGACTCAGGCTCTTGTTGTTTGCACTTCCTAGTCTGAGGAGGAAAGCAGCGACGAGAGTGGTTTACCATAGATTACTCCATCTAGAGAAAAGTCCAACTCTGAGAGAGACTCTGAGGATGGATCAGAGACAGAGTCCTTTGTCACATCCCAATCATCACAATCTACACCACACGTTCTTACTAGCCAGTGGTTCATTGAGGGCATGCAGGAGATACATATGGATGGCATACAACTGACAGAGCAGAGCAAGCCAGCCCGCTCTATCTATGGGGAGCCTCGACTTATCTCAGATAGACTTAACAGTGTCTCTGCCCTCCATGACATGATGATCGGTATGGGCTTGAATAGCTCATATGTGTACTTGGTTCATATATATAGCCAGTGGACTTCCAGGATCATCATTCATATGATGCCTATTGTCAAGGCTTTGCTCTGTTTCCCCGCAATCTTTGGTGTGTGGTTGTTCTTCATGCATTCAACCTTCACATGCTGATAATACACTGAGTCAGAGCATGCGATTTTTGTTGCCAGCATCTTAGCTAGCTATGACATTGACTAGGCCCATCTCATCATCGAGCAAATTCATGAGGCCACACTAAAGTGGTCCATCTCCATCCGAGTAGATTCATGAGGCTGTACTAAAGTTGTCCACCTCCATCCCATTCTTGTACTTAATATACTAGCTCTAGAGTCTAGGGCTGAGATTTTGCACTAGCTAGACCAACTAATTGAGGCCCAGCATACACTGGATCCCAGACTGATCAAAGCTGAAGAGAACCTGGTGGCTCTACGGCAAGCACAACCTCTACTAGCTATGCCTGGGATATTCGCCATAGCTCCACCACCTGAGGGTTCACAGACTACTTTTGCCACGATTACTACTATTGAGGACAGGCCTTCGTAGTCCGAGGCAGATGTGGAGAGGGGGCTCACTGCTACTGTCCCTACACCATAAGCGATTTTACCACAAGATGCTCCCGCGGGCATGATTTATGTGTCAGTTGCATCTATACAGGCCCTGGCATAGAGATAATCTCACGTTGAGATGCAGCTGACTCAGCTTGTTAATTAGATCAGGCCATGGGTCCACCGGGCCATTTTAGACTCAAAAGGTCGTATACAGGCATTTGCGGTCATTTTTCATGACCTAAACCTAGGGCCTAGACATGACACGATGAATGGGGAACCCGAAGGAACCCCAACCAAGCTTCTTAACTTATCATTACATATCATTGATCACCGAAGCATATAAACAACATAAAAGAGTAAGAATAAGGGGCAATGGTACTAAGGGAAAAACTTGTATAACATTATAATCAAGAGACAAGAATCAAGCTCATATCATAGATACATAATATGTCTAGAAAATACCTCTAATACTTAGATATGCATAACTTCATAATTAAGAGACAAAGGGTCAAAACGCATATTATAGATATATATCATTTCAAACAAACACCTCTATTACTTAGATAAAGAGGGGGACGAAGACAAAGCAACTGGGTTCACCCTCATAGTCAAAATAGAACATAAGGAAGAATGTCTTGATACATAATAAGAGCAACATAGACTAAGGTCCCCGAAATGGAGGACTCACCAACTAGCTTGAGTAATATTAAACTAGCCACGTGGAGAAGGATGATCAACTTGGGCATCCATTTCTACATGGTGATATCATGTAGGCAAGAGTATGCATTAGTACGTTTGAATGTACTAAGTATGTAGGATACAATGGAACAAAAGAGGGATATCATAATCAAAATGCCTAACAATAAGCAATAGACATCATATAATAATATGGCATGTATGATCAATGCATAAGTAAAACATGATTAAGTAACTCATGCTCATCTAGGATATCATATGTGTAGAAGAGACCAAGCTAGCTTTCCAAGGTACAAACCCCTTGGTAGTTGATGATGGTTTCACACTATCACCCTTGCAGTGTGGTACAAACCCCTCACATGGTTGATGATAATCACACCTTATCACCACGGTAGCGAAGTACAAACCCCTCACATGGTTGATGAGTACAAACCACCACCTTGGTTACCCGGGCTCTTATCCCCCTAGATCAGGTATGGCCTAATGGAACACTCTATATAGAGTATATCATATGCATAAGCTCATTTCATCATCATATAGTCATTCATATCATATCTCATGCTTTGGACCTTGAACAACTCAAGAAACCACATTCAGACATTTTATCAAACACTTAAAGGGTGTGTAATGCTAGTATAAAACCATGAAATGTAGATATGAAATCATGCATGAAAATATATTGTAAAACCATCAATCAACACCTTACAACACCCTCAAGCAATATACATCAAAACCCCTCCTCAAATCATATATTAGATCCAATATTTATAGCTCAAAACATAGCAAAACTGTCACAACTTTAACATAGTGTGCAGTGAATTTCATAATATGCAAGTCCAATTCATAAATCAACTTTAAATCATGCAATTTTAGGAAAAGGAGGCTTGGGTATCATGGGTGAAAGGAACCCATGAAAGAAACCCACATACCTTAGCTTAGAGATGATTGTGGTGAAGATTTGAGATGGAGACTTGAGGCTTGAAGTAGAATCATAAAGGAGAACCTTAGCTTGGGATGAGGGTTTGGGACTTGAATTTGCAAGAGAAAATATGGCTAAGTGTTAGTATTGAGTATTGGGGAATGTTTAGGATGATATAAGGGTGAAATAAGGCTAAGTATAGGTAAAAACACGATTGGGAACACTTAGGCCCAAGACCCCAAAGCCTTAGTCCGAGATAGAAATCACTGGCAACAAAAAACACAGGTCTGCGATAAGGACCTGTCACAGAGGAAAAATTAACACATGTCCACGACAGCTGCACATCGCAAAACTGTCGTTGATCATCTCTGGAAATTGAAATTTTAGAAATTTGAAATTGTGATTCGATTGCTCTAAAATCGGGATTAGTCCCTTTTCCTACTAATTTTGGCCCATTGAGCAAGAATATGATGTCTGACTTTTGATATCACGCACGGATTATGAGATATATGTAATTTAAAATTCTGGGCATTCTGAGGCATATTTTCGAGCACTCTTTGGGGTCGTTCAATATCTCCCCCTTGGGAACATTCGTCCCCGAATGTAAAAGAGATGTACAAGATAAGAGTAATCATGAACAAATCAGCCTCAACAAGAATACAACATTTCATTTAAAACACCATTTTCAAAATCTTAATATAAGTATAAAATCATCATAAACTTGCCAACTTAAACATAAATGCATATGAATGACAAAGGGGCCGAAACATAAGACTTGTAATCACATAGGGGACTTAGAATTAGTACCTTAGGCATGAGTGGAGTGGAAAAGATAAGGATACCAATTTTGCATGTCCGCCTCGGCTCCCAAGTAGTACTCTCAACTTGTTGGTTCCTCCAAGGGACCTTAACGAATGCCACCTTCTTGTTCCTCAATCTCTTCACTTGCCTATCCAAAATCTGAACCAGAGTCTCCTCAAAAGTCAAGTTATCCTCAACAATACCTACAACATCAAGAGGCACAATAGCATTAGCATCACCAACACCGCAATATAGAGGCATGGAACACCGGATGAACTAAATTCATTTCACTAGGCAACTTCAATTCATAAGCTACCTTGCCAACCCTTCTCAAGACCTCATAAGGACTAACATATCTTGGACTCAACTTCCCCTTCTTACAAAAATGGGCTACACCTTTCATTGGAGAAAATTTCAAATAAACCAAATCACCCACTTTGAATTCAAGGTCTCTTCTACTCATATTGACATGGGATTTTTGATGAATTTGGAAACTTTCAAATAAACTCAATCACCCACTTTGAATTCAAGGTCTCTTCTTCTCACATCTGCATAGGATTTTTGCTGACTTTGGGCCATCTTTAACCTTTCTTTAATCATCCTAACCTTCTCAAGAGCCTCCATAACTAGATCTGGTCCCAATAAAGCCACCTCTTCAACCTCAAACCAACCAATTGGTGATCTACAACGTCTCCCACAAAGAGCCTCAAAAGGAGACATACCAATGCTAGAGTGATAGCTATTGTTGTAGTCAAACTCAATCAAAGGAAAAAGGCCATCCCAACTACCCTTAACTACAATACACATGACCTAAGCATATCTTTAAGGGTTTGAATTGTCCTTTTGGCTTGGCCATCCATTTGAGGGTGAAAGGTCATACTAAGGTAAACTTTTATACCAAGACCCCTTTGAAAAGACCTCCAAAAGTGTGAAGTGAATTGTGAACCACGATATCATATGATGGACAAAAAAACCCCATGCGACTTTCACTAATCCATGGATGCACAACCTTGCATACTCTTCGCTCTATATGTGGTCTTAACTGGTAGAAAGTGAGCTGATTTTGTCATCCTATCAAGCAAAAACCAAATAGAATTAAAACCATTTTTAGTCTTCGGCAACCCAACTACAAAATCCATATTAATCACCTCCCACTTCCAAGTTGGAATCTCTATGTCTTGGGTTAGGCCACCAGGCCTTTAATGTTCGACTTTGACTTATTGGCAACTATGGCAACCAAAAACGAATTTGGCAATATCGCTCTTCATGCCTCCACACCAATACACATCTCTCAAGTCTCTATACATTTTGGTGGAACTAGGTGGATAGAATAAAAAAGAATTATGGGCCTCATCAAGGATCTTCTCCCTCAAACAATTAACACAAGGCACACACAACCTACGTTGGTACCTAAGGGCACCATCTCCCCTTTAGAGAAAACCTCTGCTTTGCCCTCTTTCACCAAGGCCTTCAATTCAACCAAGGAGGAGTCAAGATCTTGCTTCGCTATTACCTCATCAACCAAAGAAGACTTAGACCCATCAAAAACCATAACATCATAATCACCAACCCCTTCCAACCTAACAGCCAATCTAGCCAATTGATGCACCTCCCTAGCCATCTCCTTACCACCACCAACAACATGGACTAGGCTACCCACAGACACCCTACTCAATGCATCTGCAACCACATTTACCTTACTTGGATGATAACACACACTCATATCATAGTCTTTGAGAAGTTCTAACCATCTCCTTTGCCTCAAGTTGAGATTTTTATGAGTAAAGACATATTGAAGGCTTTTATGGTCGGTGGACACATCAACATGCACCCCATACAAGTAATGATGCCAAATCTTTAATGCAAACACAACGATAGCTTACTCTACATCATGGGTGGGGTAGTTCCTTTCATGTACCTTGAGTTGTCTAGAAGCATAAGCTATGACCTTTCCATTTTGCATTAACACACAGCCCAAACCAACCCGGGAAGCATCACAATACACCACAAATCCCTCAAGCCCATCTGTTAGTGACAAGATAAGAGTGAACACAAGCTTGCCTTTCAATGTTTGGAAGCTCCTCTCATATTCATCGGTCCACACAAACTTAACCTTCTTTTGAGTCAATCTTGTCATAGGGGAAGCAATGGAGGAGAACCTATTCATAAACCTTCTATAATAACCTGCTAGGCCCAAGAAGCTCCTAATATCCAACAAGGTTAATGCTCTAGGTCAATTTCTATTAACATTGATTTTTTTAGGATCCACTTTTATACCATCCCCTAACACCGCATGACCCAAGAATACAACCTCCTTCAACGAAAATTCACACTTGTCATATTTTGCATGTAACCTCTCCTCCCTCAATCTTTGCAACACAACCCTCAAATACCCCATATGCTCCTCTCCACTAGGTGAATAGATCAAAATATTATCAATGAAGATCACAACAAAGGAATCAAAGTAAGGTTTGAAGACCCCTTTTATTAGGTTCATGAAGATGGCCGGTGCATTGGTCAACCCAAAATGAAATCACCACAAACTCATAAATAATGCCTATATCTAGTCCGAAAAGCCACCTTAGGAATATCACATTCCTTCACCATCACTTAATGGTACTCGTACCAAAGATCAATCTTAGAGAAGAAGCTAGCCCCTTGCAATTGGTCAAATAAGTCATCAATCCTTGGAAGGGGATACTTATTCTTGATGGTGACCCTATTGAGTTATCGGTAGTCAATACACATTCTAAGAGACCCATCCTTCTTTTTCACAAACAATACTGGAGCACCCCAAGGTGATTGACTAAGTCTAATAAATCCCTTATCTAACAAATCCTTCAATTGCTTTTTCAACTCCATCAACTCCACCGAGGCGATACAGTAAGGGGGAATCGAGATAGGTTGACTATTGGGGAGGAGGTCTATGCCAAAATCTATCTCCTTTTCAGGAGAGACATCGAGAATGTCATTTGGAAAGACATCAAGAAACTCATTTACAACCAAGACTGACTCTATGGAAGAGACTTTGGACTCCACATCTTTAACTCTCACAAGATGGTAAAGACACCCCTTAGAGATCAACTTACGGTT
>DF359382.1:67527-83815 GCA_000787875.1 Solanum virginianum
CTTTAACATAGTGTGCAATGAATTTCATAATAAGCAAGACCCATTCGTAAGTCAACTTTAAGTCATGCAATTTGAGTAAAAGGAGTCTTGGGTATAATGGGTGAAAGGAACCCATGAAAGAAACTCACATACCTTAGCTTAGAGATGATCTTGCTGAAGATTGGAGATGGAGAATTGAGGCTTAAAGAAGAATCTTGAAGGAGAACCTTATCTTGGGATGAGGTTTGGGACATGAGTTTGGGAGAGAAAATATGGTTAAGTGTTTTAGTGAGTATTGGGGAATGTTTAGGAAGATATGAGGATGAAATAATGCTAAGGATAGGAGAAAACACGGTTGGAAACACTTAGGCCTAAGACCTCTAAACCTTGGTTTGAGATAGAAACCATTGGCAACAAAATACATAGATCTACAACGTGGACTAGTCACGGGAGCCAAATTAACACATCTCCATGACAGCTATGCATTGCAGTGCTGTCGTGGATCATCTCTTAAAATTGAAATTTTAGAAATTTGAAATTGTGATTTGATTGCTCTAAAATTGGAGTTAGACCGTTTTCCCTAATTTTGACCCCCTAAATAAGAATATAAAGATGGATCATCGATATCATCCACGAATTTTGAGATATATAAAATTTATAATTTTAGGCATTTTAAGGCACATTTACAAGTACTTTTTGTAATGATTTCATCATTGCTATTTAGGACGATATTTCTACCATGGATACCCATGTTGAAGCCTTCGAGGATAGGGTATAACAAAGCCTATCACGGCCAGCCATCAAACTTCACGGCCCTATAGAAGGAGATCCAGCGACTCTAGGTCGACATAATAACAACACTGGTGGCACAGTTGCACTACCAGAGACTACACCTCCAATGCCAATTTTTAATACGTTTGCTCCTAAGGAGCCTGTTCAGTCATCCTATGGCAAGTGACCTCGCCTGGATGATAATCTCGATGTTGTATGATTTCATACGGGAATTACTGAGTAGGAGAAACAAGAGGTCATATTATGGACATCCAGATGAGAGGCAGAGATATGATGAGCTCAAGAGTTAAAGCAGGTGAGGGGTGCTGGCCCCTCAGGATAGAGCACTAGTGTTGATAAGACAACCCCGCAGGAGGAGGGTCGCCAGACATAACCACACATTAGCGCTTAGGTACCCCGGTACTTTTTGACCGCTATATGTTTATTTTGCTTTGATTTTGTGCATTGGGAACAATGCACACCTTTTTTATGGGGTGTGGGTAGTTATGGGCCTCAGTGACGTCTGAGTAGTTTAGGTCCATAGCTACCTCAATTTTTGAACCTGGGGTTTTCTTGCTTGAGTTCACTTTCCCTGTGGATATTTATTGCCTGTTGAGTGGATATGTTTAGGATGTTTAGATAGTGTTTGTAGCATATAGTACCAATACTTGTTGCATATAGCATGTTTTTCTATTTTGCTTGAAAAATGATACCCACCAAAAATTTTGATTAGTAGTTAGATTGCAACCATGCATGTTTAGGTGTGTGATAATGTTTGTCTGATAAGTGAGGATAATTTGAGATAAAAAACATGATCTGATAGTCTTTTGTTGATAATGCATGCAGTGCCATGTGAGTATGAGCCTAATTTTCTAGATTCATGTGTTTTGTGCTAATTCAAAACTCGCCCTGTTACATACCTATTCTTTGGAAAAACCTGATTAACCTAGCCTTGTTGGTTGTAAAATCCTGAAATTGGTCTTGGTCCTTCCTTGAATATTGTGCACCTTGACAGAGGCAAAACGCCTAAGTTGAGGGTGGCTACCAAAAGTGGCTCTGGTTTTGAAGATGGATATTATGCCCCTCCACACACCTTGACAGAGGCAAAACGCCTAAGTTGAGGGTGGCTACCAAAAGTGGCTCTGGTTTTGAGGATGGATATTATGCCCCTCCACAAAGGCATAAAGCCTAAGTTAATGATGGCTGGTGTAAGGGTAAAACACAAAAATAATGGGGGTTAGTTAGTGATATAGAGGGAAAAAAAGGAAAAATCATGTACTGGGTGCAAGAAAAAGAAGTGATGCCTTAGTTGTGAGCTAAAAAGCAAACTGAAGAGTAATAGCAAAGCAAAAAGCTGAAAAATGAAAAGAAAGCACCTAGAAAATCTTGTAACAGGAAAAAGAGAAAAAGGTGAAAATAACAGAGTTGGTAGGGCAAATGTGTAGAAAAATATAGTGTCAAGGAGGGCCTTTAGTCATAATGTTCCCATAATATCATACCAAAGCCCCATGAGACTACATTACAAGCCTAGAAAGTCCTGAAGTGATCCTTGTCTAGTTAGCTAAAGGTTTTAATCATGAGAATAGGGGAAAGCCTATGGTATTAGTGATGGTGCATGAATATCTTTTGTGAGAGTGAGTGATTTTGCATAGTTCCAATATTATGCATGAAAACATCATTGCATGTTAGATATGGGACTTCTTTCAATGAGGGCACTCACATCACATTAATTAGCAATTGTCAGTGATTGTGGATTGTTGATTATACCTTGCTTGGCATAGTTGTGTTGTCATATGCACTAGTTCTCATTGGTTTGCTAGATAATTATTTGATCCTGTTTTAAAAAGCTAGTGTGGGTGTCTGAGTTTGAGATTTATGTGATCTATGCCATTGGGTTGAGGTCTGTGTGTTACTGTATTATCTATATAGATTGAGTCTGTCGCTTGAAGAAAAATAATAATTTTAAGTTAAGGGTATTGACATGCTATAAAATACAACACTTGTGATGCTTAAAACTTGGAATTGTGTGTGTTCTCAATGCGATGTTATATTTATAGAACTACAGCTTGGCGTTGATTTTGGAGGAAATTACAGAAGTTGTTGAATTTCGCTGCTATATGAGACGCTTTCCGGAGTGTAGATCATTTTATGGGCCGTAGGGTAGTTTCATTAGCAATTCCAGTGAGGGGCTCTGTAGTTAATTCTATGAACATGTGGATGAGTTGTATAAGGTTTTATGAGTCATAGAAGATGGTTCATGTCGTGAAGATCAGAGATTGGGACTTTCTAAAGTTTCACCAGACGAAACCCACTTTATGGGTCGTAAACTACTTTTCGAGTCATAGAGGGGTGTCGTAGAGTTGAAGTCCAAATTTTCAGCAGGTGAGTAGGAGACGCTGATTATGTGCCATGGAATACAATACGACCCGTAAACCCCTTTTGAAAGGTGTGCCAACCAGTTCTCCTATTTAATTTTGGATTTGTATTTTACTTAGATAGAAGTATTAAAAACACTCTCGAACTTGCCACAAATTATTAGTTTCATCCCTAAACTATTTATTGGCTGAAAAACACCCCTCAACGAGGCTAACTAAGCTTAAATACATCCTTGAACTTGGAACGAATCACTAGTTTCATCCCTAAACTATTGATAGGCTTAAAAACACTCCTCAACTTGGCAAAGTAAGCTTAAATACACCCTCAAACTTGGAATAAATTACGAGTTTCATTCCTAAACTATTGATAAGCTTAAATATACCTCCCCTCTCCTAACTTTATGTTTCTGTAATTTATTAAATTTTTATTTAAAATTTGGTAGAGCTTCATTCACTGCCATATTTTTACAATCCCAAAATCTTCTTATAAGATTGTCATATTCCGACCATAAAATTTTTAACGTTGCCAGAAGTCAACATTGAC
The DNA here is from genome assembly GCA_000787875.1 of Solanum virginianum. Lineage (NCBI taxonomy): Eukaryota > Viridiplantae > Streptophyta > Magnoliopsida > Solanales > Solanaceae > Solanum > Solanum virginianum. Next base: position 71,197 of record DF359382.1, read on the forward strand.
AAAAAATAATCATAAATAAAATTGAAAAGAAAAGATAATCAAGCAATTTAAAATATGAATGAAACAAAATAGATTATCCTTGAGGTCACCATTAATGAAATAAAATGTTAAATGAGAAAAATAAGGGTATTCTAGTAGTTTTTTAATTAAAAGTTGCACAATATTTTTTATATTTGTAATGTAAAGAAAAAAATAAGGCTGATGTGGTCTTTTTTTTAACCTTTCACGTACTTTAAATAAATTATACTCATTTGTTATGCAATGTGGATGTGGGAGGGGTGTATCTAAGCCCATTTGTCAAGTGGAGAGGTATTTTTAAGCCTATCAATATTTAGGGATGAAATTAAAAATTTATATCAAGTTCGAGGCTGTATTTAAGCTTGGTTCGGCAAGTTGATGGGTGGTTTTAATCGTATCAATATTTTAGGGACGAAACTAATAATCCGTGACAAGTTTAATGGTGTTTTTAATACTTCTCTCTTTTACTTATTATAAATAGGGGTTTTAAGTTATTTTTCATAAATTTTTGCCTTACTCAGATAACTCAGTAATTAGAGAGAGAAAATTGTGAGATCATCTTGGAGAGTCTTTGAGAACACTTGTGTTTGAATTTTACCTTTAAGCTTGTGATTCTTATTGAAGTTGGATTTGCTTGTTCATAATTCTATTGTGTAACTATTCAATTATGGTTTCTCAATCCATATTCTTATATCTACACAAAGCATGAGTAGCTAAATCCACAACTAGAGTTGTGGGAATCATAAAGAACTAGCAAAGTAAAATAGATATTTCATAATTCTTGGAAGGTGTATATGTATGTATTTATTAACTCTTTTCATTTTGCATATTTTCTAGTGGTGGCCAACATTAGAACCTACCTAGTGTTACAGATTGGACCAAGGTAGTAATGAATAGGAAAAGAAATTAATAAACAGAATTCGATTGATATGTTCTCATCTAATCAACCAAACTAGGCCAAGGGGAGGTTGTACTAGGACTATTAGGTAAGAATTAGTAATACACACTATGGAGATGGGCCAAGTGATATAGTGAAATTCACCTCTCACCTTTGACCAAAAGGCTTGGTGAACATAACTTACCGTCCTTCATGCTATATACTAGACAAGAATTAGGTTATTTGGTTATACTGAGTTGGGAATCATAGGGAACATAATACCCTAGTTTCTCTCCATATTGACTTCTCTCTTGTGATAGTTAGTTTAATTATATTTTTTTTCATTGATTATTGTAAAACCGTCCCTTTGAGGAAGTGAGTTGGTTAACCATTCAAATTGCAATTAGTGAATTCTTTTGAGTCTATGTATTCCTGTGGGTTTCACCCTAACCTTTGTTAGGTTTTGGTTCTTGACAATGATCACTTTATCCTCTAAGAAAGAGGTGTAACTTGGCCTACATCAGTGGCCTATGAGGCTACATATGCTACACTGTGCTCTGGACAGTCTCTGAGCCAATGATCTAGTGCCATGCAACAAAAATAATCTAAAGTAACCCTGCCTCTATGACCATAATCTTATTGCCCCAATCTAGATGCCCTGGAAGCCTAACTACTGATGAATAACCCACTCACTCTACCCAGAACCTACAAGTCAACTACATAGAGCTACAACAGATACAATAGATACACTTATATATATATAACAACCATAATATACATAAAATGAAATACTCTTATAGATACAAGTCACTATACTGCACAAGGCTAATGTCTGAATATAAAAGATGCCATAGAAAGAAAGAAGACTAAAGAGTGTCTAAAGATGTTGATACTCATCAAGTGTTTCTTGAACACTCTCAAACCCATATCTTAGCAACTGCGGCTAATACTCGGTCTTGCACTATGGGAAAATACATAAATATAGGGGGTGAGTACCAGTAAAAGGCACCTAATAGGCATTATCGACTGACTAAGTGAAATATTATAAATATATAGAATGATCAAATAATAAAGCACTATAGTAATACTAGCAAAGTGAGATGTCACTCTAATCCCGTCGTGTTCCCATGGCCAAAATCAACAAACAGATCGCAAGTTGACTGACAGAACATAGTGGAGCTCAACCTCTTAGTATCATATAGTTAAAGGGGCCAATTGTATGTAAGTATGAGGCCCTAATATCTATACTTGTATGCCTCTTGAGCCCCTATGATCCTTGAGGGTACAACCATGCATAATTAGGGTAGTTATAGGTATATGAGTCCAAGAATCCGTACCACATAGGGCCTTAAACCCCTAACAGACAATTGGGCCTCGAACTTCTAACAGACAATCAGGGTCTTGAACCTCTAGTCCTCCCGAACTAGCATCCAGCTAGTGGAAGGCAGCCAAGGCCAGATGGTCTGACAAAGAATCAGGACCTCAAATCCCTAGTAGACAAGAATGGCCTTGAACTCCTCGATATATAGGTAGTATAGTCAAGGTGCCTTAAACCCCTCAACATATAGTAGTAATCAAATGAGGCCTTGAACCCCTCATAGTCACACGAGGCCTCAAAAGGTCCAATGCATAAGTAATTGTATAGCTATATGCCTAGTACCTTTAGAGCAACGTTGGTCTAAGCCTAGGCTAAGGCCCTAGGAGAATCAAAAGTCAAAGATGTGTCACCTACATAGAACATACCATAGTCGAGCTGTCACAAATGATAGCCACCAAGGCAACTAGGTGCCAGCTCACTAGTAAAGTGCCCATCTCTAAAACAATGTGCTAGTCCTTTAGACTACATTATATAGCTTAGCATCTCAGCCACAGATAATCAAAGGAAGACTATATGATATAGCCTACATCCCTCTAACCCTAGCTCATCATTGGCTTTGTAGTACCATATCTTTCGTCAGCCGACATAAGGCCTGACCAGCCACATAATTATCATCGGACCCTGAATGTTGTATGTTTCCCCTAGATACCAGCTAGTATAATAAGTATATAATAGATAACAATAGTATACAGAATCACATACATCACAGAGCAACATAAAATTATGTCTATCACAACCTAGGTAGTCATGAGTACTTAGAGTAAACATAGATAGTCACTATTATATCATAAGTATCCAGGACAATCAAAGTCATCAGAATTAGGCATAGATGCTAGAACTAGTGCACAATACCGCGTGTAATCATTTCTTAGCCCCCAAGCTGGCATGCCTCAATAGCATCAAACTACAAACACGTATAGTCAAGAACAAGGATCACTATACATCCCTATCATATGTCCTCAACCCAATCTAAATCTTTAATATGCAGTCAAAGTACAATATATTTTACTCCTACAACTTAGGATTTTGTGTGTTATCAATTCAATATTTATGGTTTTTATATGTTTTTGTGTTTAGTTTTGTAGGAAAGCAGGTTGGCTATAATGTGGGGAAAAATTACAGATGTTTTCTAGTTTTTGGTGATTTAGAAGACCCTATACAAGTCGTCGAACATTCTATGAGTCATAGAGATTATTTTGTGACAAATTCCAGTGAAGGATGGTATTTGAAAATTAGCTATATGAGCCCTCTGTATGAGTCATAGTATAAATTGGTTTCATGAAGATTTCTAGTGAAGGATAATATGATACAATTAAAGTATACGAGAGAGCAATACGAGTCGTACATCAGTCCATGACTCGTAAAGTAAAGTCATAGACGTGCAGTCTAAGATCCCAGAAGCTGATTATAAGACCCCCACTATGACTCGTAAATCATACTATGAGTCATAGAGAGCTTTCGTAGAGTCTGCCGATCATTTTTCTATTTTGTAGGACTTAATTGTAATTACTATAAATAGTACTTTTAGGTTATTGTACAAGGGAGGACATCATTATTCAATTCTTTTAGGGTTTATACTTTGAGAACTCACTACTAGAGAGAGAAGATAGTGAGAAAACATATGTGGGTTAATTTGATCTTGATGCTTGTGATTCTCATTCTTCTTGGATTTGCTTAATTTGAATTCAATTGGGTAAGTGCTTAATTACGTTTTCTCATTTGATAATTTCTTCGTCTACCAATAGCATGAGTAGCTAAATCCAGAACTAGGGTTGTGGGAACCATGAAGAAGTAACTTAGTAAACATGATTAATTTGCAATTCTTAGAATGGGTATGTGCATGTATTATTCAATTCTCTTTATTTTTCATGTTTTCTAATGGTGGCCAATATTAGAACCCGCCTAGTATTACTGACTGGACCAATATAGTAATGAATAGGAAAAGAGATTGATTAACAGTATTCGATGATGTATTCTCATCTAATCAATCGAACTGGGCCAAAAGGAGGTTGAACGGGACTTATAGGTAATGATTAGTACTTAACACTATTGAGATGAGCTAAGTTACAAAGTGAAATTTTCCTCTCACCTTTGACCAAAGGGTTTGGTGACTTAAATTACCATCGTTCATGCTATATTCTAGACAAGTATTGGGTTATTCGGTGATACTAAGTTGGGGGATCATGGGGAACATGATATCTAGTTCCTCTCTATTATTTGTTGTCTCTTGTGGTAGTTAGTTTAGTTTATTTCTTATTGATTATTGAAACCCCCCTCAGGGAATTGAATTGATTAACTAATTTAATTGCTTATTGGTTAATTGGTCTTGAATCTACATATTCCGTTGTGTTCTACCCTAACCTTGGTTAGGTTTTGTATCTTGACAATGACCGCTTTATCCTCTAAAAAAGAGGTGTAACTTGGGCGACATCAAAGATTTTGGTGCAGTTCCCAATGAATACAACTAGTCTTAGTTTAATTCATGAGTAATTGTAATTCGAGGGTTAATCATTAGTTTTATTTTTTTAATTTTGTTTTTATATTTATTTCTTTGCAGGGTATACTAGTAGTGTATGCCCAACACTAGGAGTCAAGGAAATCCCTTAACTCCATTTGATCTAGAGATCCGATGAATTATAAGTAGAATGGCCTAAGAAAATGCCAATAACGCGACAAATGCTACTTTGAATTGGGGTAATAATGATGATGATGGGAATGAGAATCCACCTCCTTTAGAGGATATTCCACAGCTTCAGGATTTCAATGACAATGCTTACTGGTGGAATCAATATAGGTTGAACCCCTTTGCTATAGATGTGACTGGAGCTATTGTGTTGCCACCACTACTAACAAATATAAAATTCATAGTCTCTAATGGGTTACTTCAGATGCTGTAGAACCATGGGTTATTTCTAGGCTTACAATTAGATGATCCACATAGCCACTTACACAATATGGCATTTGCTTGTACGAGTGTGATGAGAACACACAATCATTCTATGGATGCTGTGGAACTTTGTTTCTTCCTATAGTCTCTCATAGCCAATGCTACATTATTGTTATCTGAGCTCCCGCAGAGTTCAATAAGTAGTTGGGCAGATTTGATGAAAGTCTTTTTAGAGAGATACTTCCCTAGATCAAAGAAACTCAAGTTAAAGGACCAAATCAACAACTTTGAGCAACTTCCTGGTGATTTGATAAGCACTACTTGGGAGAGATTTATTAAGTGTTTGAGTAGCATCCATGACCACAAGATAGTTGATGATGTCTTGGTGGAGATCTTCTATCGAGCCCTTGGTGAGAACAATCAGGCTTGTGCTGACACTATTATAAGGGGCATGTTTCTAGATCAACCATTTGCAAGAATTGCTGAGCATATAGAACAAGTGGTAAAGACGAATCATGGATAGGGGCATCAAGGTAGAGCTTCCATAAAGAGTTCATGTGTTGTTAGTGTGGGTCTAATGCAAGCCAAAATTAATGAAGAGATTATGCAACAACTTGCTCATCTTCGTACAAGCATGGATGTAGTGATCAAGCATAACAAAGAGATAGTGAATATAGTGGTTCATGAATCTCCACATGCATCCATGTATGAGGAGCCATACTATAAGGAAGAAACATGTTTTATGAATGATCAGATGGGGGATTTTTTACCAATGCCCAAAGTTCCAACTAGGACTATTTACCGCAAGGTCAAGGAAACCAAGGTCAAAACAATGGTAGAGATAGAGCTTTCAGAGACAACTGGGGTGGTTACTATGATATGAATAGGGGTCCACATGCAGATTGGGGTTGAGGGAAGGCTTCAGAAATGGTCCTTATTTGCCACTACACAATCGTGACATGGGTATAGGTATTTCCAAAATTGAGGAGGTGTTTAATTGCTTGTTCAAGAAGGCCGAGACACAATATAAAACTCTAAGGGGTAGGAAATCAGGTATTTTATGCATAAATCAAAAAATAGAGTCTCATTCTGTGGCTACTCAATAGCTTGAGCAACAATTTGGTCAAGTGTCTACTCAGTTGAATCGGCGTTCGAAGGGTACATTGCCTAGTAACATGGTGCAATATCCTAAGAATGAGGGACAATGTATGGTAGTTACTACTAGTAGTGGAAAGAGCACTATTGATCCTCCTATACCGATTGATGAGAAAGATATTTGTGAGGAGATAGTTACGACAAAAGATGTGGATGGAGGAGATGATCATTGTAAGGATGGGGTAAGTGAAGCAGCTAAAGAGACATAAAAGTTTAAGCACGTCCCTAGGCCTCCTCCTCCTCCTTTCCCCCAAAGAATCAAAAAGAGGGAGAAGGAAGGCAAGTTCAACTACTTTCTCTCCATGCTTAAGTAACTATCTATCAACATTCCTCTCATTGAGGCTTTGGAGAAAATGTCAGGCTATGCCAAGTATATGAATGAATTGATTACTAAGAAGCACACTGTGAGTCAGGAGCTTTCTCAAGAGCTTCAATATTGTAGTGTTATCACTACAAAATTATTAGCTCAGAAGTGCGAAGATCCAAGTGCTTTCACTATACCTTGCACTATAGGTGATGTAGAATTTGCAAAGGTACTATGTGATTTATGCGCAAGTATCAATTTGATGCCCTTTGTGGTCTACAAGAAGCTTGGACTGGGAGCCCCTACTCCTACTAATATGCAATTGTTGATGGTGGCTAAAATGGTGAAGGAACCTATGGGAATACTTTATGATGTGCTCGCAAAGGTGGAAAAATTTATATTTCCTGCAGATTTTGTGATCTTTTATTGTGAGGTTGACCTCGATGTCCCAATCATCTTGCAAAGATCATTCCTAGCCACTATACGAGCTCTAGTGGATATAAAAACAAGTCAACTCAGGTTTAGAATGAATGATAAAGAAATTGTCTTTGCATCCATCAGTCCACAAAGCACCCCTATGAGCTCAAAAGTGAGGTTTGGGCAATTAATGAAGTCTAGTAACCAATTTTCCTAAGTCATGCAGTGATAATATATCAGGCATTACTTGGGAGGCTACCCTTGGTGGACCCTGGCACTTAGGCACGTACATATGATTTTTGACCGCTTATGTTCTATTTTTGCTTGATTTTGTGCATTGGCGAAAATGCACATCTTTTTTGATGAGGTGTGGGTAGTTATGATCCTCAATGAAGTATAAGTAGCTAATGGTCCATAACTACCCCAATTTTTGATCCTGAGGTTTTTTTGCCTATGTTTTTTTTCCTCGTGGATATTTATTTTTGGCTGAATTGGCATGTTTAGTAAATTTACATAATATTTGTAGCATATAGTACTAATACTTATGGCATATACCATTTTTTGTATTTTGTTTGACAAATAGTACCTGCCAAATTTTTTTATTTTTAGTTAGATGGCCCCATGCATGGTGTTTGGCAATATTTGTTCTGATAACTGAGGGTAATTTGAGACATGAAGCATGATATATGAGTCTCTTGTTGATAGTGTATATTCTGCCCAGTGAGTGTGAACTTATATTTCTAGATTTGTGCTAATTTAGAACTTGCCCTATTACTTTAAATTAGATTGTAGATTAAATGGATTAGGAAAAGATCTTAGGCCTTTGTTCTTTAATTAGTCCACTTTAGCCTAAAAATGACCAAACAAATGAAGTTTTATCCCTTGGTCCAAATATTTGAGCCTTACATGTACCAATTCTTTCAAAAACACCTAATTAGCCTAACCTTGCCTAGTGAAAAACCTTGATGATTTACCCATTGTTCCGAATATTTGAGCCTTACATGTACCAATTCTTTCAAAACACCTAATTAGCCTAGCCTTGTCTAGTTATAAACCTTGAAATCAACCCTAGTCTTTCCTTGAGCATAGTGAACCTCGACTGAGACAAAAACTCTATGTTGAGGATGGCTACCCAAAGTGGCCCTGGTTCAAAGGATAGATATTATGTACTTCAATATAGGCTAAAAGTCTATGTTCAGGGTTATCGGTGTAAGGGCAAAGCATAAAAATAAGGGGTGAGTTAGGAGTGAAGAGAAAAAGAAGAAAAATCATATAGGGGGTGCAAGAAAAATGAAAGATGCCTTAGATATGATCTAAAAAGCGAAATTATGTTTAAAAAAAGGCAAAAGCTGAAAACTGAGAAGAAAGCACCCGAAAAAGCTTTAAAAAAAAGGAAAAGGGGAGAATAAGGTGAAAATAGCATAGTTGATGAGGCAAAAGTGTATAAAAACATAATTTCAAGGAGGGCCATTAGTCACAACTTTCCTAAAATATCACACCAAAGCCCCCTAAGCCTACGTTACAAGCCTAGAATGTCTAAGAGTCATCCTAGTCCATTTAGTTGAAGGTCTGATTTATGAATGTAGGGACAAGCCTATGGTATTAGTCCCTGTGCATGAATATGTTTCATGAGAGTGAGTGTGTTTGCATAGTCCCATAGTTAAATCTGGAATCATCATTGAGTCCCAAAAAAGAGACTTTTTTCTGTGAGGGCACTGGCATTGTATTGTTAGCATTTGACCTGTTCAGTGATTTTCAACTGTTGATATTCCCTTGCTTATCATAGTTATGTTGTTACATGCACCAGTTTGCATTGGTTTGCTAAATAGCTATTTGATCTTTTTTTGAAAAACTGATGTGGATATTTAAGTTTGAATGTGATGTATGCCATTAAGTTGAGGTCTATGTGTTACTACATTGTCTATATAGATTGAGTCATTGCTTGAGGATAAACAACAATGTTAAGTTGAGGGTGCTAATGTGCTGTCAACTTACAACACTTTTGATGCCTAAAACATAGGATTTTGTGTGTTCTCGATGCAACATTTATGGTTTTTATGTGTTTTTGTGTTTAGTTTTGTAGGCAAGAAGGTTGGCTATAACTTGGGGAAAAATTGCAGAAGTTTTTTGGTTTTTGGTGATTTACGAGACCCACTACAAGTCATAGAGGTAGCTTCATGATAAATTTCAGTGAAGAATGATATTTGAAGATTAGTTATATGAGTTGTAGAGAAATTTACGAGTCGTATAAATGGGTTTCGTGAAGATTTTCAGTGAAGGACAATATGATGTAGTTGAAGTATACGAGAGAGAAATATGAGTCCTGCGTTAGTCTATGACTCACAAAGTGAATTCATAGATGAGTAGTCCAAGATCCTAGAAGCTAATTACGAGACCTCGACTACAACTAGTAAATCACACTACGAGTCGTAGAGAGCTTTCATGGAGTCTGTCGATCAATTTTTCTATTTTTAAGGACTTAATTATAATTACTATAAATAGTACTTTTAGGTTATTGTACAAGGAGGACGCCAATATTTAGTATTTTTAGGGTTTGTACCTACAGAACTCAATACTTGAGAGAGAAGATAGTGAGAAAACACTGGTGTGTAAATTATGACATCATCATTCAGTACTTTTAGGGTTTGTACTTGGAGAACTCAATACTTGGGAAAGAAGATAGTGAGAAAACACTTATGGGTTAATTTGATCTTGAAGCTTGTGATTATCATTCTTCTTGGATTTGCTTGATTTCAGTTCAACTGGATAAGTGCTTTATTATATTTTCTCAATTCATAATTACTTCACCTACCCATAGCATGAGTAACTAAATTCACAACTAGGGTTGTGGGAACCACGAAGAACTAAGTAACTAAATTCACAACTAGGGTTGTGGGAACCACGAAGAACTAACTTAGTAAACCCGAGTAATTTGCAATTCTTAGAATGGATATATGTATATATTAATCAATTTTCTTCGTTTTGCATATTTTCTAATGGTGGTAAACATTAGAACCCACCTAGTGTTACTAAGTGGACCAAGGTAGTAATGAATAGGAAAGGAGATTAATTACCAGGATTCAATAATGTGTTCTCGTCTAATCAACCAAACTAGGCCAAGGGGAGGTTGAATGGGACTTATAGGTAATGGTTATTATTGTACACTATAGAGATTTTCCAAGTCAGATTGTGAAATTTGCCTCTCATTTTTGACTAAAGGGCTTAGTAAACTTAAATTACCATCCTATATGCTATATTCCAGACAAGAATTGGGTTATCTGGTGATACTAAGTTGGGGAATCATGGGGAACACAATACCGTAGTTGCTCTCTATTATTGACTGTCGCTTGTGATAGTTAGTTTAATTTACTTTCTTATCAATTATTGCAAAAAAACCCCTTTGGGGAATTGAATTAGTTAACTACTTGAATTGCTTATTGGTGAATTGGTCTTGAGTCTATGTATTCCCTTGGGTTCGACCCTAACCTTTGTTAGGTTTTATATCTTTATAAAGACAGCTTTATCCTCTAAAAAGAAGGTGTAACTTGGGTGACATCACTCTTACCAAGATACGTCGTAGTCTAATAGTGTCAAGATCTAGCCGGTAACCTAATCAAAACTAATGCCACAATCAATACAATCAATGCCATCTCAGGCCAACGTACTTTATACATATATAGTAGAATCACCCAGATACACATCTCATACTCAGCAAATACTAGCTCATATACCACACATCTTAACCAATAGTAATATATTTTTGCTCACTCTAAAGTTTAGAGAATCCTAGTCTACCTGGAAGGTGCTTCCTTTGCTCTTACTCATTACACTTAGGCTTTTCCTTTCTTGGTTGCCTCTAGATGCTGCTCAGCTTTCAAAACATGAATCATAGTGTTAAAACGGTCGAACTGATTGTAAAATCTTGAAAAATAGGCAAAATTATATCATTGCACCTAAAATGGAGAAAAATAGGGCCCATGCCTCAAATTGCAAAAAAATCGCATTGAATGTTGCTTAGGTCACCCTAAGTCCATAGCTAAAAATTTAGTCCAAAATGGGACCCAGAAAGCCGAGAAACATCTTTAAATTAAAGTTACATTCATTTCTGACAAACATTTCTTACAAAAGTTTCTTGGTCATGTTTTATGAAAGACGTCAAATTTATTAAAATCCGAGCATATCACAACATTCCTCTCTGAATGTAGAACAACTTAGACCCAAATTTTAGTTAATTCCGTCAAGAATCAGCCGAGATATCGTAGCGTGGCCTTTTTACATGTTTTCTAGAACATAACAAGTTAAAATAACATTTTTACCTCAAAATATGCAATGAAATCAAAATCTAACACCTCCACAACGTTCCTTGAGAAAATTTGAGTCATGTAGCCTGTTGAATCATCAAAATCAGAGATTTATATCAAAAGTTATAACCTTGAGAAGTTTCCTCTAATTACTGCTCGCAAGGGCTGACTTATATGTAGGTAACCTTCTCAATAGACTCTGGGAATGCGGAGTTTTATGGATGCCTCTTCTCTCCGAATGTAGGCATGACTCTGCAAACAGGGAGTGCCACCCCTTTTTCCTTCTGCGAATATGTATATCCCTCCACAATGCTGAGGATTATTCTTCTAGTGTTGCACCACGTATCTTGAAAATTTTCCTAAGGCATTCTTGGGTCGTCCGATGTCCATTTTATGAAAATAAATAGTTCAACCACATGAATTTTGGCATTTTGGATCTAGCAGTAATATTGGAATTCCCAATGGAGCATCCTACGAAAAAATTAAGATCCTACTTTGTTTTAGCTAATATTATCTAAAAGAACTGAGGGGGGTCAAAATGCACCCAGGAGTCCTTGCCATCCGACGAAAGATCATTTTAGGCTATTTTCGATGTCCCAGAGCTAACTTGCCATCAGATTTCCATTCTGAGCACGGTTAGCTAGTTATTTTTTAATAGAAAATCACTTTTTAGCTTCCGGTTGAACTTATTTTGGAACATTTGGCTCAAATTCATACTGGGACCCCCAAACATTTGACCACACATGCTTCTAGCCTAATTTGACCATTTTGGAACTGATGGAACCGTCAGAATCCAGTTCTGAGGCCATTATTTGGGACTTTATAAAATCTCATTATTTTAGTTATAACTTCTCTTAACTCAAAAATCCACATAAATCACAACTAATTCAACCAATAAACAATCAAACTGTCCTATCAAGTCACAAATGATCTGAGAGGTATATAAGCTGAAATCAATAGAATACTCACAAAAGGCCCACTAAGGTTACAATTAATTTCAAGGGATGGTAGTAGGTCAAATAGACTTAAAAGAAACCACAAAAGGCCTAAGGTCATCTTTCAAATTCGGATTTAACCAAGGTAACACTTCAAGACAAACAAGGAAAGTTCGTGATATTAACAAGAATACCTTTCAATAAATACCTCACCTTCCATGGAAAAATAACTCCCTAATTCTAACAATGGCTACATAACACACATTCACAATTTATCGATCATTGCATATCCAAGCTCAACACTAAATTAGTTAACTCAAAAGCTTCCAATCCATGCATGGATCGTT
>DF359382.1:98393-122633 GCA_000787875.1 Solanum virginianum
GTATCCCTTTACTATATTACCACTTTCGGTCTGTGATTTACTTATTGCTTGATTAACCAAAAAAGGTAAGCTCCCCATGTACATACATAAATAATAACAAAAAAGGATAGAGTTTTGGTAAGGCATCTTATAATATATTAACTGAAAAGGGGGTTGTGCCCGTAGAGTTCCTATCATATATTAACAGAAATGGGTAAAGTCCTCATAAGTTATTTGTGATACGCTCTCTCCAAAATAGGGAAATAGATGTAAGGTGAGGGATGATTTACCTTGGAAAAGTAGAACACTCCTTGTTGGGTCTGGAAGAAACATCGAGATTCCATATTGTAGCTCATATGGTCTTGTTTGTCGGTTATGGTCACTTCCCACATATGTAAGCTATTTTATGAGATTTGATTATCCTCCATTTAAGATTGGACTAAGGCATTAATCATTCATGTCATATTGAGCTAATATCTATGGTATATAATTATACAGGTTTATTATTACGGCTTATGTTATCTTATTGCATTGCATGTCACATACTTAGTACATTTCAAGTACTAACATATACATTTTACCTACATTATCTAAACATGCAGGGACTAAAGCACCTCTTCATCCATCTTATCATGGCTAGTATGTTTAGATTGAAGATTGCTATTAGTGAGTTCTTTATTCCTGGGAAAATAACTACATTCTTTCATGCTATGTTAAAGGCTTATTTACTTATAATGGTGTGCTTGGGAGATGTCTTGGCCCTTTTTCCACTCATGTTAGAGGTGTTGTTGGATATATGTGATTAGCTCGACACTTATGATGCTTATGTATTTATGAAGACTTCCTTTAGTCCCTATCTTATATATGAATTATTGAATGTAGATACTATATGATGAAAGTCCTCAGCCCCTATTTCCCAAAACTTGAGTCCTACTTACCCTCCTCTTATCCTTTGTTATTTAATGGTGGAAGTTCCTCTTCACTTTCTATCTGCATTGCTTGAGTCCAAAGCCCCATCTCTATTAGATTTATTTGCTTGATGCTTGCTTATACTTCGCAAACAAGGATCTGATTACTTATGCTTAGAGACTTGTTTGGGGTTCTTTTGATTCCCGTTATATGTGTCACATCTAGGCCTTATACTTGGGCCATGGCAAGCTTTGTATTAGAGCACTAAATGTATAAATAGTCCTCGGAATTGTTCATGGTTATGTGAAGCGCAACAAAACTATGATAGGAGGCTATGAGGTATTTATGAAGTGATTCACTTCTTTATAATCTATGTCATGCTATAAAACTTGACTTGAGGCTTCTTGTTTCTAATAATTGGTCTTTTCCACTTCTAGATCATGCCACCAAGAAGAATAACATAAAGAACTCCTACTCTTGAGGGCAATCCAGTCTCTCCGACCCCCCAAGCTCCCTAATAAGAAGAAGGAATCACATGATGAGTATCAAAATATGGTTACTCTATTGGCAAAATTCGTAGCCAACCAAGGGTCCAAGTTCCTCATGCTTCTATTTCGGCCTCAAGGGTGATAGACTTCACTAGAATAAACCCTCCAGAGTTTCATTGGTCTAAAGTGGAGGACGATCACCAAGAATTTATTGATGAAGTAAGTTCTTGCTATTATATGGGTAATTAGAGGATAAGGCAGAAATTGTAGCCTATCAACTCAAAGGCCTTGCTCAAATATAGTTTGCTCAATAGAAGATGGAGAGGGTAAATGATGAGCCTATTCCATGGGAAGAATTTAAAGCCACTTTCCTTAATTGTTTCTTTCGTATTGAATTAAGGGAGACAAAGATGATGGGCTTTATTAATCTCAAACAAGGCTCCATGAGTGTGAGGGAGAATTCCCTCAAATTCAATAAATTCTTAAAGTGTGCTCCTCACTTGGTTGTTGACTCTATTGCAAGGATGAAAAAGTTTGTGTCTCAAATATCTGACTTAATTAATGATAAATATCACACCACTATGTTTATTGGGTATAAGGACTTGTCGCCATGCAACTTTAAGGGAAAAAGCTTAGGAAGAGGAAAAGGGGGAAGTTTAAGAGGGCTCAGTATGATGGTGCATTTCAAGGTTCTAGAGGTGGTCATTTTTACCAAGGCCACAAATTTCAAGGCTAAGGGTTATCAAATTCTCAACAAAAGTTTTCTAACGAAAGGGTGTCCAACCCTAAATTACAAGGTGATAATGGTGGACAAATATTTTCTAGGTATGGATAGTATGGTAAGAATCATGGTAGTAGATGCAATAGAGATATTAGTGCATGCTTTTGGTATGGCAAGATGCACCACAAGATTGTGAATTGTCCAAATGATCAAATTAAGGGAAGATATGGTCACCCTCAAGGACATGGTGCTCATAGAGACAAAAGGGAAGAAAGTGGTCAATAAGAGGGTATTTTATGTCATAACCGGCTCTATGCTTTTCAATGGAGGCAAGGGGTGGATGAGGTGTCAATGTTGTTACCATTATGATAATGATTTATTATTATGATGTGTATGCTTTATTGGAGCTTGGTGCCACTCTATCTTTCATTACTCCGTTTTTTGCTAATAGGCTGAATGTGTGTCATGTGAACCGTTTGAGGTCTCTACCCCTATTAAAGAGTCTATTATAGCTAGAAGAGTCTATAGGAGTTGTCCTATGCTAATAGGCTAATGTTATAGACAATGCTCTAAGTCGATTGTCCATGGAAAGTGTGGCTCACATTAATGATGGTAAGAGGGAATTGCCAAAAGAAGTCCATCGGTTGGCTAGATTAGGGGTTGGGTTGGGTTGAGTGAAGCTGAAAATTGAGGTATGGTTGTTGTAGATAGTTCCAAGTCTTCCTTTATTGAAGAGGTCAAATCCAATGAAGACCTTTACCCTACTTTGTTGGAGTTGAATACATTGGTGAAAGAGGGCAAGGTGGGGATGTTTTCTTCCAAGAGGGCGATGGTGTTCTTAGGTATCAAGGTAGATTGGGTATGTCAAATGTTGATGGGTTGAGAGACTTGATTTTAAAAGAGATACATAATTCATCCTATTCTTTTCACGCCAGTTCTACAAATATATATAAGGATTTAAGGAAAGTGTATTGGTAGGGTGGTATGAAAAAGAGATATTGCAAAGTTTGTAACCACTTGTGACAATTGCCAACAAGTGAAAACAAAACATTAAAGGTCGGGTGGCCAAGGCAAATAGAATGAAATTTCTACATAGAAGAGGAAAGAGATCAACATGGATTGTTTGATTAGTTTGCCTAAGACCAAGAAGCACTTTGATACTATATGGGTTATTGTTGATAGGATGACAAAATTGGCTCATTTTTTACTGGTTAAAAAAATATATGGTGTCGAAGATTATGCTAAGTTTTACATCCATAAGTTAGTTTTATTGCATTAGGTTCCATTGTCTAAATTCAGATGATGGTGCTTAATTTACTTCACACTTTCAGACATCCTTCCAAAGAAGCATTAGTACGAAAGTCAAGCATAACATGATCTTTCACCATCAAATGGATGTCAAGCTTTGAAATAACCATTCAAACTCTTGAGGATATTCTTAGGGCTTGTGTTGTGGAATTTAAAGGTAGTTAGGATGAGCATCTTCCACTTATTGAGTTTTCTTCTAACAAAAGCTATCACTGTATTACTAGTATGGATCCCTTTGAAGCATTATATGGTACACATTATAGATCCTCGATCAGGTGGTTTAAAGTAGGAAAATGGTTTTCTTAGGTCTAGATTTGGTTATGAAAGCTTTAGAGAAGGTGAGGTGGATAAGGAAATGATTGAAGATGATTCAATGTAGGCAAATGACCTAATCCAATGTGAGAAGAAAGGATCTTGAGTTTAGTGTTGATGATTGGGTGTATTTGAAGGTCTCACCCATGAAGGGTGTAGTTTGGTTCGGCAAGAAGGGCATTTGAACCCAAGGTATATAGGGGCTTATAAAATCTTAAGGAGAATTGGTAAGGTTGCTTATGAGTTGGAGTTGCCTATTGAGATGAGTATGGTTTGTCCAGTATTCCATGTGTCCATTTTGAGGAAGTTTATAGGTGATCCAAAATCTATTGTGCCTTTGGAGGTTGTTGATATTGAGGAGTATTTGGCATATGAAGAAATTCTGGTCGATATATTTGATAGACAAGTGAAGAGGTTAAGAAACAAAGATCTAGCATCCATCAAGGTCCTTTGGTGGAAGCAACAAGTTGAAAGTGCTACTTGGAAAGCCAAAATAGCCATAAAGAAGCATTATACTTTTCTCTTCCATTATACTCAAGCCTAAGGTAATAAGATGATCCCATTTATGGTGTAAAGTCATGTGATTCAGCCCCTTTCATGTCATACTGCATGCACATATACTCCTCGTTACAAGTTTTGATGGTTTTGATACATGAGTTTGGGAATTTCATGAAAATGATGTTTAAGATAAATTGATGCATTTATGTGGGCTGAAAATTGTCTAATTACTGTACTAAAGTGTGTTTCCATCACATTCAAGGATGAATGTTCCCAAGGGGAATATATTGTAACACCTCCCACGTGACTCAAAATATCCTTAGGTGTATTTCTTAATAAGCATAAAATCCATGCATTATTTGCAAATTCGACTTCGCAATCCTTTTAAGGAGGCAAAATTGTGTAGGAAAAGGGTCACTTTTAATTTTTAGGTAAATTGTATCAAAAAATAACTTTTTGGTTGGTTTTGTCCATATACAAAAGAGTGCACAATAAATTCACATTTCCCACTTGTTCCCCTATTGCAGAAAAATGGTTAAGACCCATTCCCAAGACAAAATAGTGCAAAATTGAACTTTGTCCAAAAATACACTATCTGGGACCCATGGCGCATTGCGCCCCAGTTCCCTCTGAGTGTAAATTTTTCCAAAGTTTCTCTATTTCAAATGTGGGAAATTTGGTCATAACTTGACACCCTTATATAAGGGATTCCTCAAGCACTCAACCTTTTATAGTCCTCCAAAAATCCTCTTAAATCCTCATGAAAATTCCTCAATCAATTCCAAGACTTTCAAGAGCTTCCATTGAAGTTCAAGAATTCAAGTGAATCCTTCAAGCCTCCTCAAGTTTCCTTCAAGTAATTTCACGGTTTAAGTTATGTGGGTCTTTCATGGATGGGGTCCTTCAACATATGAAGCACAACTCACCTTTTTGATAAGATTTCACGATTTCATGTTTTGATACTTTATGGGTACTTTCTGTTATTTATTGTGAGCATTATTTATGTTTGATTTTATCAAGTATTGGTTTGACTATGCATTAATACCTACCAATGATTTATCCTATGAGTTTATTTATGACTATTGAAGCTATGCATGATATACTGCTGTGAAAACTATGAAAGATTATGGATTTTGAGACGTATTTCATGATACCAAAACTAAGAGTTTTGCCATTATAATGGTGGGTTGCTTAGGATTCTTTCTAAATGATTTTTTTCACTATATTCATACACCATACTCTTGAATTTCATGATTTTAAGCTTAAATACACATACCCATCATGTTTTGACTAAAGTTAGTGACAAGCTTCTTTTGTTGATGAAAGTCTTATTCCAAGATATGCAAGTTATGAATGTTGTGAATGTTTAAGGGCTAATAAGCATGCTATGAATCCATGAGAATGTTTTGAAAGTTATGAATAATATGAAGCCATTCTTTAATGTTATGGTGTGATGATTTGATGAGCCACTCCTATTATACAACTATGAATTATGAGGGGTGTTTGTATTGACTATGAGGGTGAACTTGGTTGCTTGTATTAGCCCTTCTCTTATCTATGTAGTAAAGGTATTGTTGGACATGTCATATGTAATGTTATAAGCTTTGACTCTCTCTTGACTCTTGTTATTTATGATATGAAACATGCCCCTTAGCCACAATTATCCTTATTTACTATCTCTTGTTGTATTTTATTTCTTCTGCGACCAAGGATGTGTAATGATGTGCTAAGAGGCTTACTTTTAGTCCCTTCAGGTTTCCCTTGCACCGTGTCACGTCTAGGCCTTAGGCTTTGGTCATAAAAAACATGGTATCAGAGCACTAGGTTGTTAGATCCATAGAGTCCAACACACTGCATCCATTATAGTCTTGTTCATGGTTGTGTTGTGCACCACAACTATGTGTAAGAGGCCATAAGGGGTTTAGGAAATATTTCCCTTCTACTTACTCAATGTCATCCTAGAAGTTGACGTAAGGGTTTTCCCCTAAGATTTTCCTTTGATATGCTAGATCATGCCTAACACGAGAGGAAGAAGACCCCGCACACTTGAGAAGCAACCGACTAATAGAGAGCTTCAGGATACTCTCACTTTGCTTGCATAAGTTGTGCCTAACCAAGCCAACCAAGAGGCTCAAGTCCCTAATGCTCGTACACCGTCATCTCGGGTGAGGGATTTTATGAGGATGAATCTCCTAGAATTTTATGTGTCAAAGATGAGTGAGGACCCTTAAGAGTTCAATGATAAGGTTTACAAGATTTTGGCTATCATGGGTGTAATGTCGAAGGATAAGGTGGAGTTGGCACCCTACCAACTCAAAAGAGCAGCACAAATATGCTACAATCAATTGAAAAAAGAGAACAGGGTCGATAATATGGTACTTTGGCAGGAGTTCAAGGCAACTTTCCTTAATCAGTTCTTTTCTCTTGAGCTTAGGGAAGCCAAATTGGTGGAATTTATGAATTTGAGACAAGGGTCTATTTGTGTGAGGGAGTATGCCTTCAAGTTCAACCAACTTTCAAAATATGCTCCACATTTGGTGGCCGACTCAAGGTCCTAGATGAAAAAATTTGTGATGGGTATTTCAGAGTTGATGAGTGAGAGGTGTCGATCTGCCATATTGATTAGTGACATGGACTTGTCCCATTTGATGACCTATGCCAAAAGAAATGGAGGAGGAAAAGTTGAGGAAGAGAAGGACATATGAGGCAAAGAAGGCCTGTTTTGAGAGAAAGTTCTATAGTCGAAAGGGTGGTTGGTTCCATCAAGGCAAAGGGTCTTCTCATGTATTTCATAAGAGGGTTGCCAATGATTTTC
The DNA here is from genome assembly GCA_000787875.1 of Solanum virginianum. NCBI lineage: Eukaryota > Viridiplantae > Streptophyta > Magnoliopsida > Solanales > Solanaceae > Solanum > Solanum virginianum. The sequence goes on from DF359382.1 coordinate 105,424, forward strand.
CAAGGGCCCAAGGTGTTAGGGGTGTGGTTGCTAATGGTAGGTGTCCAAAATGTGGTAAGGATCACAATGTCCCATGCTTGAGGGATACTAATGCGTGTTATGGGTGTGGACAAGTTGGGCATAAATTGTTGGATTGCCCTCAAAATCGCAACTAGGGTAAGAAGGTTCATCCACTGATGTCTATCAAAATACAGGATATTTGATGCGTAACACAAGTGATTTTGTTAGTCCTTAATGTGACTTTTTTTGGGTTTTATGTGTTTTTGTTTTGTTATTGCAGAAAAGGTAGGTTGGCATAATTTCGGAGAAAAATTGCACATTTTGCTGAAAAACAGGACATACGAGCACAACTACGAGTCTAACCCAAGCTATGAGTTGTATGGTGATCAAGTAGCAAGAAAAAAAGAGAAAAAATTAGAAATTTGCTAAGTGGAAGTCAGCCCTACGAGGCCATCCCATGAGTTCTAGGTGCCACTACGACTCATATAGGTGGACTCGTTGTAGGAAATAGAGAGCCAAAACATCAGACAAAAACCTAAAGGCCTAGACCATGAGAGGAGCATACAGTTATAGCTCAAGCAATGAATCGTACCGGTGGGTCATACCAGTTGAGTCCAAGATGACAAGAATCTGATACGAGACCCAGATTACAACTCGTAAGTCACCCTACGAGTTATACCTGTGAGGCATACAAGATATCAACTGTCTTTTATATGTAATTTTTAAGGTTATTTTGTAAACACTATAAATACTCTAATTTAGGGTTTTATTTGGGAGATAAGATTGTAAACTTGGAACTTCACCTTTGAATATTCTCTCAAGAATATTTTAGGGTTTTAGAATAGATTTTTCTTTTTTCTTGGAAAACCCACTTTTGGGGAGTGCAAATCATATATTGTATTCTTTCTCAATATATCAAGTTTGTGGTTTGCGACTTGTGGTGCTATCATTCTTCATTACTTTGGGTAAAATTCTCAACTATGCCTTATAGTTACATTTTTGTTGATTTTGCATTAGCCTGAGTAGCTAAGTACCCACAACTTGGGGTTGTGGGAACCATGGGTAGTCGACTTGAGATGACTTAGGTTTATTGCATTTCTATAATTGGCATTTTGTATATATTTTCTATTTTCCTTCATTGTGATTGTTGTTTATTGGTGGCCAACACCAAACCCTGCCTATTATCATGATCCCGACCAAGGTAGTAATGAATAGAAAAAGGAAAGTAGCTAATAGGATTCGATTGATGTGTTCTCCTCTAATCAACCAAACCTGACCAAGAGAGATTAACTGGGACAACAGGTAATGGTTAGTTGGCATACCATGGTTGCCGGCCCAGCGCTATGGTGAAATTCGACCTTCATCTTCACAAGAGGGTTGGAAAAACCTAAGTTACCATCTTGCATGTGAATTTCCAAATGTAGTTAGGTTATTTAGGTTAATGGGGTCAACGAACCATGGGAAACACAATTCCCAAGTTTTCCCTAAATTTGAGTGTTTTTTCACATTGTAGTATAGTGTTTATTTTTATTTTTGTTCTTGAATCACAAAACCCCCTCCCCCTATTTAGATATTTTAGTTATAGATACTCGAAATGATTGACAGTGAATTCTTGTACTCAAATCCTGTATTCCCTGTGGATTTGACCTTAACCTTCGGTTAGGTTAATTTCTGACAGTGATCGCTTTCTTATTTGAGTGAACATCATAAATAATTATGGCGCCATTGCCGGGGAATATAGCTAGGTTATGACTTGATTTTACTGTTAGTTAGTTCAAGTATTAATTTCTAGAATCTCTTGTATTTTACTTTTGTTTTTGTATTGTTTTTTGATTTTAATTGTAGGGTGTACTAGGTTGTGTGCCCAACATAAGGAGCACAGGCAATCCCTTAGCTCTGATCAATTTGGAGATCCATCGACTCTTTAGAAGAATGGCTCAAATGAATGAGATATCGCGGTTAAGGAAGAAATGAATATGAATGATTATATGGGAAGAGAGGAGAATCCACTACCGAGGGATGATAGGCTACAACTTAGGGATTTTAACAAGAACGCTTATGGTTGGAACCAATATCGCTTGAACCCTGTGGCCATTGATGTTACTGGTCCTATATTGTTGCCTTTATTACTGGTAGACGCTAAGTTCTCGGTGTCAAGTGGGCTATTCACAGGGCTACCTTCGAAGGATCCCCATCAACATCTCCATAATGTGGTTTTTGCTACCAGAGTGTCATTAGGACACAAAATCTTTCTCTTAATGTCATTGGTTTATGGGTGTTTTCATTATCAATGACTAGGAATGCAGCTGTGTGGTTTTCTGAGCTTCTTCTTCGTACAATAAAATGTTGGGCAGAGCTTCAGAGAGTGTTTCTTGAAAGAAATTTCTCAAGATAAAAAATTGTAAATCAAATAAATAATTTTGAGCAATTATGGGGTGACTCTATTAGTTCCAGATAGGAGAAATTTAGTAAATACTTAAAGATGGTCCTCCATCACAAGATCATTGATGATGCCTTGGTTGAGATTTTCTATCTGGCACTTGAAGAGAATAGTCAAGCTTGTGCCGACACAATCATGAGAGGCATGTTTCTTGACTAACCTTTTGCATTGATAGCCGCAAGGATAGAGCAAGTGGTTAAAACTAACAGAGTATGGGGTCAATGAGAGCAAGGTGCAACGAAGACTTCGTGTGCAGTCAACATAAACAATAAGTAAGCAAAGGTCAATGAAGAGATTATAGGGCAACTTGCTCAACTTTGCATAAGTATGGACTTGGTCTTGAAGCAAAACCAACCAAGTGTCCAAGAAGTCACTCACCAACCTCCTAAGGCTCCCATATATGAAGATCCATTCTTTAATGAAGATGCTTGTTTCTTGAGTAATCAAGTGGTGGGTTTCCAGAATAACCCCCAAGGGTCCAACTCAGACTATTGGAGGCAAGGTTCATGGAATCAAGGTTGGAACTAAAATCGTGATGGTGGGTATAGAGATAATCGAGGTGGTTACTATGAAAGAGAGAGGGTGACGGATGTAGAATGGGGTAGAAAAGATGGTTATAGGAATAGTCCTCATGTGCCGCCCAATAACCGTGATGCTGTGCCAAGCATTTCGAGGTTTGAAAAGATGTTTGACAAGTTGTTGAAGAGAGCCGATCACCAAGATGAGACCTTGAAGGAATGAAAGCGGATATTTCATATATTAACCAAAAAATAGAGTCTCACTCTGTGGCGATTAAGTAACTAGAACAACAATTTAGGCAAGTTTCTTCATAATTGAACCAATGCCAAAAGTGCACCTTACCAAGCAACACAATTCAAAATCCTAAAAATAAAGGGCATTGCATGGCATTCGTGACTGGTGAGGCAAAAACACCATAGATCTCCCTATGCCGGTGATTAAGGATGAAGTTGATGAGAAGGGTATTAGTGGTGCAGTTGTGGTTGAGGGAGAAGGTCTGGATATTGTTGGGAAGCAAAGATAAGAGGTAAGGGAGCACAAAAAAATGAAATCAATTCCTAAGCCTCCTTCTCCTTTCCCACAAAGGCTTAAGAAAAAGGCAGAAGAGGGTAAATTCAAACATTTTCTCTCAATATTGAAGCAATTATCCATCAACATTCCCCTTCTAGAAGCTTTGGAGAAGATGTTCGGGTACGCCAAGTACATAAATGATTTGGTGACAAAGAAATGCACTTTGACCCAAGAGTTCTCATAGGAGCTCTGACAATGAAGTGTGATCATGATCAAATCCCTTATTCAAAAATAAGAGGACCCCGGTGCTTTCACCATCCCTTGCACCATTGGTGATGTTGAATTCCCAAGAGCATTGTGTGACTTAGGAGCGAGCATCAATCTAATGCCTCTTGTCATACATTTGGCACTTCTACCCCTATGAGAATGCGGTTGTTCATGGCAAATCGAACCATCAAAAATCTGAAGGGTATACATCTTGATGTGCTTGTTAAAGTTGATAAATTTATCTTTCCCATGGACTTTCTGATCCTTGATTGTGAGGTTGATTTCGAGGTGCCCATTATTTTATGAAGACTATTTCTGGCCACTGGGAGAGCTCTTATAGATATGGATTCAGGTTAACTTTGATTTAGGGTCAATGATCCTGAGGTAGTGTTCGACATCCGCTAGTTAATGAAATATTAGGATGAGTTGAAGAGTGAGGTGTGGACCCTTGATAATTGCTGATTAAGGATGAAGACAAAGTTGAGCCACGACGTTAAACAAGGCTCTTCTTTGAAGGCGACCTAAGCATCTTTGATAATTGTTGGTTTGTTTTAAGTGTGTTTGGTTATTGAAATTTGTAGGTAGTAAGGTGTTTTTTTGTTCTAAATTGAAAGACATTGATGCAGTTGTAATATTTTGAAGATTGTTGTGTTTTGAGATTTGGTCAGTAGGTGGAAATTAAAGAACTGAAGATGTGAGAAAATGGCACTTGGACCATCCTCTACAAGTAAGCCTACGAGTCGTAGTCACCACTATAACTCATAATCATGCCTCATAGAGGGAAACAACGAGTCTTAAAAGTTAGCACACACACTATGAGCTAACCTTATGATTCATTGGGTCTGCTATGAGACTAGGACTTACGAGTTATAGGACACCCTATGACTCGTAGCCTCGATTTGCAACATTTAGAAAAGGCGACCCATTTTAATAGAAAAGGGGTCAAAATAAAGTTTGTCCCCCATATTCATTCCAATTTCCCTAAACTTGATGGAAACCCCCAAATCATTCCACCCATTCACTATTCCGATCAAAAACTCAGCTACCCACGTCATTTTCCAATGAGTACTCTGGCAAAAACACTATTCTCTAGGATTTTGGCATGTTTTTATATTTACTTTGTATTTGTTTAATTTTTCCACCATTTGGTAAGCTTCATGGTTAATTTTAATGCACTATTATGGTGAGTTTCATTCTTTAGATGATGGTGTATCTGGTTTAATCATGAAGATTCATACCCATGTGGTGATACTTTGGTCTAGACATGAAAACTAAGGTTTGAGTGCCTTGAAATTGTTGCTATGAATTAAGCCTTGTTCATATTCTCGTGTTAGTGGTCATAGCTATGAAAATAATGGCCCTTTAACTGTAGTACTTAACTGTTGTCTGAACATTAGGCAAATTATCTTTGGAATGGGATGTTGAAAAATGTGGGTGTGCTTTAATATGCCTTATCTTGTTGAATTTTATTGAAAGTGTTTGAATTTCATTTTCATCCCAATTGAATATTTTGTTGATAATGAGTGTGAGTTTGGCGATGAAATTTCTTTTGTGTCGGTTGAGGTAATGTGGGGTTGACTTCGATCTTTGGGGGTAATGGTTATTATAACTACCTAAATCGTAGTGGGTCTACTTGTGCATCAAATATATTGTGTTGCTATTATAAATTGAAAATTCTTGGTTTTTGTTTAATTTGTTTCTGTTTTTAGTGGTAAATGTTATAGGCACTACAGGCGCCTTCAATTTCCAGCCATGAGGCCCCCACCACTCGTAGGATCCCCAAAACGTCATAGAGGTTCCTCATAACAAATACCAATCACCTGTGGTTCCTTCACATTTCTCATACGACACCCACCTATAACTCGTAGCATCTGCTATAACTCATTATAGGGGTCTCATGAGTCTGATTAGGATTTCAAAAATGCCTCTGGAATGAGGTACGAGGCCAGACTATGACTCGAAGCACCCTACGAGTCATAGCTGCACCTCGTATCTGATCTCAAATTTTATTTTTCTTAGAAACCTTGGTACTACGAGGCTAGATTATGATTCGTAGGATAGCCTACCAGTCATACCTTGACCTCGTAGCTATAGACCTGCAACTGTATTAATAACTGTCTATGTTTAAGTATTTTTGTTTTGTTCTTTGCTATGTGATCATTGTTTGGTGAAACATCTTGAAGTTCACATATTGTTGTATGATTAGCTTGAAGATATCATGCCTCCAAAAGAAAAATGAGCAATCCAAATATTCCAATGGAGGTCAGTGGATGAATCTTCTGAGATTGAGAGATCTAAAGGGTGTTTAGAAATTCACAGGGTTAGAAAGACCCTAAGGCTAACGTACCTCAGACTCGGGCTTATATAACTTAGGCACCTATAGAAGTGAGTAGTTCCTACTAGTAAGAAGAGGAGGAACATGAGGGTGATAAAGATGAGTCCGAGAGTAGTTCACCACAGATGACCCCCATACATACCGAGACAAATTCTGAGGAGGGACCATAATCCCAGCAGGAGGAAGTCCAATCACAACCCTAGCCGACTACAGATGGTATGTTACAGGAATGACGGAGATATATGAACCAATTTGATAATTCCATGAGTAGTCTAGGCTGAACGACTCTTGGCTGGATAGGGTGCAAAGGTTAGATGCGGAGATAAACAAACACAGACTACGATAGTGTACACAACAGCTGGGCAAGTATGTCCTTTATGTAGTCCGTGAGTTTTATGCATCCTATCTTGCTACACTTCGCCGAGGGCTACCAAAGAACAAGAAGTTAAATGAGCAGCCTAGGTTACAAGTGGTGCCAGTCTGTGGCCGAAGAGTTCCTATTTCAGAGGAGACTATTCGACGGATTTAGTTTGGGCCCACCTACAGAGTGCCTTCGTCCACCACAAAGTACGATGGTCACATTGACAAAATAAGGAGACCGATGAGTGAGAAAGATGTTAGGGCCAAGACCTAGCTATTACAGTGGATAGCCAGCTAGATATGTGAGGAGGGGTTTGAGCTGACGTGTGTTACACCACGCAGATCCATTAGTGAAAGCCCAACTCTCTTTCTGGACCAAGTTTTGGTGGTCTATTATCCGTTGCCGCATCCAACATACTTTCACAGATAATGTGATCACCTTAGAGCGAACTATATTATTAGCCAGCATTATAACTAGTTATGAGATAGATTGGGCTCGGATTATCTCCGAGCAGATCCACGAGTCCACCGTCCGGATGAACACTTCATTGCTATTCCCTGTTTTGATCTACCAATTATGAAGTGTAGCAGGTGTTCCCATAGACCCCTACCTGGACCAGCATATCGAGGCCATATATACTGTAGGTCCCATCCTTATAAAGGCTGATGAGAACTAAGTGGCCCTACCATATGTACCTCCTTCAGCCATCGGAGATCTATTCCTGGTTAAGCCTCAGACTTAGGGTTCGACTCCAGCTACCACCAACACTGCTCCAGCTACTGTAGAGCCTTCCCTAGCTATTGAGATTGAGTCTATGCCATCCAACGGTACTCCAACACCAGCATCATCCACTCTTCAGGTTGATACTCTTATCTCTGCTGTTGCTTTTCAGGAACTGGTACATAGGGTGGCTATAATTGAGTCCAGAATATAGGCTTTAGCATCTCAGGTCAGACCATGGGTCAGCCAGACCATATGGGACTCAGAGGAAAGGGTAAAGGTGTTCACCTATGAGTTGGTAGATAAGATAGTTAGAGTAGTGGATGCCCGTGTAGATGCATTTGAGGCGAGAGTCTAGAGGAGACTTGAGGGTGCTCGGCCTGTTGACACGAACGGAGTGACACAGGAGTCGTCCAAATTTAATGTTTACTTATTACAAATGTTAGCAACCCCTATTACAGTCCTAGAGGTACCACCAGTAGGTGATGAGGTTTTTGATTGGTAAGCTGACCGCCCGCATACTCACAATAAGAGGCCCCTCAAGACAGATGACCCCGAGTTAAGCCAGAAGAAGCCTAGGCTTGATGACCCAATAGTACCGGAGGAGGAGCCGATACTAGAGAAGGTGGTGCAAGAGTCGATACTAATGGTGGATATATAGAGAGATAGGGAGTAGCAGACTTCACATGGAGAGGGTAGCTCACGTACAGCTGCCACCCAGATAGCTAAGGAGGAGGTCGTGACCCAGGACACTGCTGACCAGACAGATGCTGGTGCTTGAGCACCACGTTGTTTGACTTTTGACCCCAACCTTTATCTTTTATATATAGATACTTTGTTCTTTCTATTAGACAATATTTTTATTATGTTGGTTTTTTAAATGTTGGTTTTTAATGTATGTGTATATATATATACACACACACACACATATATATATGGTTTCATTATTTGGTTTTCATACGTGTTTTTACTTTGAGGACAAAGGATTCTATTTTGGTGGGGTGTGAGAAGTTAGGGATTAAGGTGAAGTTTGAGTAGCCTCAAGTCCATAACTTCCCCTATTTTTGATCCTAAGATTTTCTTACCGTGTTTCTTTTTCCTTGTGGATATTTTAAATTTTCTATTGAACCAGCATGTTTAGGTAGTGTAGATAATGTGTAAATACATATTAGTATTATCTGTTGACATATAGATAGTCTTTAAATTCTTTTTGAATGATTTGAAAACAATTAGGTACACTCAAAAATTTTGAGATTATTAGCTATTGATGCAATCATACATCTTGATTATATGGTGATGTTTGTTCTGCTACAATAAAGGTAAGTTGAGGCTTGAAGCATCTTTATTGTGTGTGCAATGTCATGTGTGTTGTGAGCTTATTTTTTTGCATTCATGCATCGTGTGTGGACTCAAAACTTGCCTTAGTACTCTAATACTTGTTTGGTGATATGGTTGATTTGGAAGGGATCTTAGGCCTTTGTTTTGATAATGAGCCCACTCTTGCCTAAATGACACACCAAATGGGTGAGTGAAACCCTTGTTCCAAATTTTTGAGTTTCTCATGTACTCATTCTTTCTTGACTCCTTACTAGCTTAACCTTGTTTGATGTAATACCTTGATATTAGCCCTATTCTATTCTTGAACATGTGAACCTTGATTGAGGGTAAAAGCAGAAGTTGAGGGTGGCTACAAATTCAAGCCCTGGTTTGGGGAATAGATATTGTGTACTTTACCTCAGGCTAAAAGCCTAAGTTGAGGATGGCCTTTATTATGATAAATTAATAAAAATAAAGTGGTTGGTTGGGAAAGAAAAAAGGAAATAAAGAAAGAAAGAAATGAATAACCATGAGTTGGGTGAAGAAAAAGAAAAAGAAAAGTGCCTTGAGTTGAAGAGATTAGCAAAAATATGAGTATAGAAATAAGGCACAGCTGAAAAGAAAAAAAAGGCACCTGGGGGAAACTTGAAATAGGAGAATAAGGGTGGATTTAATGAAAATGTTTGGGATATGAAGGTAAAAGTGTTGGTGAACATGGTTCAAAGATTGCTTTTAGTGACTACTTGCCTAAAATGTCATACCAAAGCCCCATGAGCCTATGATACAAGCCGTTAAGTCCTAAGGTGATCCAAATCCACTTTTTCACCAAACCAAAAATTGAGTATATGGGAAAGCCTATGGTGTTAGTCATTTTGCATGAATTTCAATTGTGAGAGTGAGAATACTTGCACAGTCCCTGAATTCTAAATGCTTTTTGAGTGAGTAAGAGGGACTTCTTTTCTATGAGTGCATTTGCACTATTTGATTAGCATATGACTATACCAGTGACTGTGGATGGTTGATGCTCCTCAGCTTATCATAGTTGGGTTACTAGATGCATCTCTGTGTTCTATTTTGCTTAGTTGCCTTGCAATCTTGTTTTAAAAATGAAAGTTGGCTACCTAAATTAAAGCAATTGATGTATATACCATTAGTCTACCTGTTATGTTTTCTCATTGTCTATGTAGATTGAGTCGTTCGTTGAGGAGAAGTAACAAATCTAAGTTGAGGGTGTTGATATGATGTAAAAATACGACACATCTGATGCCTAACACAAGGGATTTTATGAGTTCTTACTATGACTTTTTATGGTTTCTATGTGTTTTTGTGTTGTTATTGTAGAAAAGGTAGGTTGGCATGATTTTGGAGAAAAATTGCATATTTTGCTGAAATACAAGACATATTAGTACACCTATGAGTTGTAGCACAAGATATAAGTCGTATGGTGATCTCGAAGCAAGAAATAAAGAGCAAAAATTAGAAATTTGCTAAGTAGAGGTCAGCCCTACGAGGCCATCCCACGAGTTATAGGTCTCACTACGACTTATATAGGTGGACTCGTAGTAGGAAATAGAGAGCTAAAACTTTGGACCAAAACCTGAAAGCCTAGACTACGAGAGAAGCATACGAGTTGTAGCTTAAGTAATGACTTGGACCAATGGGTTGTACCAGTTTAGTCCAAGATGCCAAGAACCTAATACGAGACCCAATTATGACTCGTAGGTCACCCTATGAGTCATACCTGTGAGGCGTACCAGCTACTAATTGTCTTTTCTGTGTAATTTTTAGGGTTATTTTTTAAACACTATAAATACTCTAAGCTAGAGTTTTAGTTGGGGAGACCAGATTGGAACTTTGAACTTCGCCTTTGAATATTCTTTCAAGAATATTTTAGGGTTCTAGAATAGATTTTTCTTTTCTCTTGGAAAACCCACTTTTGGGGAGTGTAAATCCCATATTGTATTCATTCTTAATATATCAAGCTTGTGGTTTACAACTTGTTGTGCTATCATTCTTCATTGCTTTGGGTAAAATTCTCAACTATGTCTTATAGTTACATATTTGTTGGTTTTGCCTTAGACATGAGTATCTAAGCACCCACAACTTGGGGTTATGGGAACCATAGGTAGTTGACTTGAGATGACCTAGGTATATTGCATTTCTATGATTGGGGTTTTGCATGTATTGTCTATTTCCCTTCATTATGATTGTTGTTCGGTGGTGACCAACACCAAACCCAACCTAGTATCACAATCCCAACCAAGGTAGTGATGAATAGGAAAAGGAAAGTAGATAGTAGGATTCGATTGATGTGTTCTCGTCTAATCAACCAAACCTTAACAAGGGGAGGTTGACTGGGACAATAGGTAACGATTAGTTGTCACACCATGGTTGCTGACCAAATGTCATGGTGAAATTTGACTTTCATCTTCACAAGAGGGCTAGAAGAACCTAAGTTACCATTTTGCATGTGAATTTCCAATTGTAGTTATGTTGTCTAGGGTAACAAGTCAACAAACCATGGAGAATACAATTCCCAAGTTGTCCCTAAAATTGAGTGTTTTCTTGTATCATAGTATAGTGTTTATTTTTGTTTTTTCTGGAATCACAAACCCCCTCCCCCCTCTCATTTAGAGATTTTAGTTACAGATACTCGAAATGATTAATAGTGAATTCTTGTACTCATACTCGGTATTCCATGTAGATTCGACCCTAGCCTTCGATTATGTTAATTGCTGATAGCGACCACTTTCTTATTAGAGCATGAACATTATTATCCACAAGGTGCAAAAGTCGTTACTTTGGGAAAAGGTGGTCGACAAGATAGTGCCCTAAGGCACAATCGTTTTTATCCTTTGCATGGGAGGCAACAGGCTGATGAGGTGCTCAACGTTATTACTGGTATGTCAAAAATCTTTGAATTTGATGTGTATACATTGATTTATCTGGGTGCCACTCTTTCTTTTGTTACCCTCTTAGTTGCCAAAAAGTTCCATGTTAAACCTGAATTGTTGTGTGAGTCATATGAGGTGTCTACTCCTATTGGTGCATCTATTGTCGCTAAAAAGGTCTATAGAAATTGTCCCATTTGCATTTTGCATGAAACATTGCCTTGTGATCTTGTTGATTGGATATGATTGATTTTGATGTCATTCTTAGGATGGATTAGTCGCGTGCATACTACGCCTCTATTAATTGTGGAACGCATAGGGTCAAATTCCAATTTCCAAATGAACCCATTCTCGAGTGGGAGAGTCGTGATGTGGTAGTAAAAGATAGATTCATCTCTTGCATTAAATCCCATAAGCTGATCTTCCAGAGGTGTCTTTATCATCTTGTAAGTGTTAGACATGTGGAGTATAAAGTCCTTCGCATAGAGTCAGTTCCAGTTGTAATCGAGTTTCTTGATGTCTTTCCAAATAACCTTCTCGGTGTTCCTTCCGAAAGGGAAATTGACTTTGGTATAAACCTCCTTCCAGACACTCAACCCATTTCTATTTTCCCTTATCGTATGACCCCAGTGGAGTTAAAGGAGTTGAAGGAAAATTGAGGGACTTGTTGAAGAAAGGTTTCAGTAGGCCTAGCTAATCACCATGGGGTGCACCTGTGTTGTTTGTGAAGAAGAAGGATGGATCTCTTTCAATGTGTATTGACTACCAATAACTTAATAGAGTCACCATCAAGAATAGGTATCCTCTTCCAAGGATTGATAATTTGTTTGACCAACTGCAAGGGGCTAGCCACTTCTATAAGATTGATCTTCAGTCCAAGTATCATCAAGTGAAGGTGAGGGAGTGTGATATTCCTAAGATGGCCTTTCGAACTAGGTATGGGCATTATGAGTTTGTTGTGATGTCTTTTGGGTTAACCAATGCACCAGCTATCTTTATGGATCTTATGAATAGGGTCTTTAAACCCTACCTTGATTCATTTGTTGTGGTCTTCATTGATGAAATTTTGATCTATTCATATAATGAGGAGGAGCATATGCGTCATTTGAGGGTAGGGTTGCAAAGATTGAGGGAAGAGAAATTATATGATAAATATGAGAAGTGTGAATTTTGGTTGAAAGAAGTTTCCTTTCTAGGTCATCTGGTGTCTGGGGATGGTATTAAGGTGGAAGACCCAATTATGACTCGTAGGTCACCCTATGAGTCATACCTGTGAGGCGTACCAGCTACTAATTGTCTTTTCTGTGTAATTTTTAGGGTTATTTTTTAAACACTATAAATACTCTAAGCTAGAGTTTTAGTTGGTGTGATTAGAAATTAGCCTCGACCATTGTCCCCGTCGGATATTAGGAGCTTCTTAGGCCTAGAGGTTACTATCGGAGATTTGTGAATGGATTCCCTTCTATTGCTTCTCCCATGATAAAATTGACCCAAAAGAAGGCTAAGTTTGTGTGCACCGATAAGTGTCAAAAGAGCTTCTAAACCTTGAAAGACAAGCTTGTGTCCGCTCCTATATTGTCACTAGCAGAAGGGCTAGAAGGGTTTGTTGTATATTGTGATGCTTCTAGAGTTGGTTTGGGTTGTATTTTAATGCAAAATGGTAATGTCATAGGCTCATAGCCTATGCTTCTAGGCAACTCAAAGTTCATGAAAAGAACTATTCTACCCATGATCTTGAGCTAGATGCCATGGTATTTGCATTAAAGATATGGCGTCACTATTTGTATGTGGTGCATGTTGATGTGTTCACAAATCATAAGAACCTCTAATATGTCTTCACCCAAATAAGATCTCAACATGAGGCAAAGAAGGTGGCTAGATCTTCTAAAGGACTATGACATGAGTGGGCATTATCATCCTGGTAAGGCTAATGTTGTGGCGGATGCTTTGAGTAGGGTGTCTATGGGTAGCCTAGTTCATGTTGATGATGGTGGAAAATGGGTGGTTAGGGAGGTCCTTCGGTTGGCTAGATTGGGGGTTAGCTTGTAAGAGGTTGATAATGGTAGTGTTATTGTTATTGATGGTTCTAAATCTTCATTAGTTGCGGAGGTGAAAGCTAAGCAAGATCTTGACCCCACTTTGTTGGAATTGAAGGCATTAGTAAAAGATGGTAAGATGGAGGTTTTCTACTGAGGGGAAGATGATGCCATTAGGTACAAAGGTAAGTTGTGTGTCCCTTGTGTTGCTAGCTTGAAGGAAAAGATTCTTGATGAGGCTCATTGTTCTTCTTAGTGTATTCACCCCGGGTCTACTAAGATTTATAGGGACTTAAGAGACATGTATTGGTGGGGAGTCATGAAGAGGGACATTGCCAAATTTGTTTCTGGTTGCCATAGTTTCCAACAAGTCAAAGCCGAACATCAAAGGGTAGGTGGTCTAACCTAAGATATAGAGTGAAACGACCCCAAAAAGTGCCCAAAAGTGTGCCTCGGAATGCCCAGAATTTTATATTCCATATATCTCAAAATTCGTTTGTTATTTAGAAAATCCAACTTCATATTTTTGTTCAAGGGGTCAAAATTAGGGGGAAAAGAGTCTAACCCTGATTTTAGAGCAAATGATTAGAAATTTTAATTTTCATAATTTTCAATTTCCAAAGACAATACATGACAGCACCGCGAGGCGCGACTGTCACGGACACGTGTTAATTTAGCTGCCAGTGATTTTTATCTCAGTTCAAGGGTTTGGTGTCTTAGGCCTAAGTGTTCTTTAACTTGTTTTTACCTAAGCCTTATTTCACCCTTATATCATCCTAAACATTTCCCAATATTCGCCAAAACACTTAGCCTTAGTTCACTTCAAAATTCAAGACTCAAAACCCTCATCCAAAATTAAGGATTCTCTTCAAGCTTAAAGCCTCCATTTTCAAACTTCATCAAGAACTTTCCTAAAGCTATGGTATGAAGTGTTGAACCATTGGGTCCTTTTACCCATGGTGCCTAAGGCTCCTTTGTACTAATATTGCATGATTAAAAGTTAATTTTATATGTGGGTCTTGTTTATTGAGAAATTTACTGCACAGTTATTTTAGTTCATGAAAGTATGGTTGTTTTAACATGTTTTGAGCTCTAAATCTTAGATCTAATGTTGGATTTGATGAGGGGTTTTGATGTGAATGTCTTGGGGGTGCTGCAAGGTGTTGATTGATGGTTGTACTACAGATTTTCTTGCATGATTTCATCTCTAAGTTCCATGGTCTTTTATCCCCACTACACACCCCTAAGGTGTTTGATAAAATGTCCCGTTGTGGTTTCTTGAGGAAATGAAGGTCCAAAGCATGAGATATGATATGAATGATGTTATGATAATAAAATGATCTTATATATATGATTATTCTTATATGAATTATTGGACTAGATGAGGGTTTGTACTCGTCAACCAATGGGAGGGTTTGTAGTTCTCCACGATGGGGCAGCATAATCACCAACCTAGAAGAGGGTTAGTACTCATCCACCTAAGTAATGAGGTGGCAACATCACTAACCTACCAAGGGGTTTGTACTTTGGAAATTTAGTTTGGTACCTTCTACACATATGATATCATATATGAGCATGGGTTACTTAAGCATGTTTTACTTATGCATTGTTCATACATGCCATCTTGCTATAATATGCCCATTGCCTATTACTATGCATTTTGATCATGATATTTATTTCTTTTTGCATTGCATCCAACATACTTAGTACATTCAAACATACTAACATATACTCTTTTGTACATGATATCACCATGTAGGAACCGGTGCTCAAGCTGATCATCCTCCCCCTCCACGTGGCTAGTTGGTGTTATTCCAAGATTGTTGGTTCGTCCTCCATTTCAGGGACCTTAGTCTATTATTGCTACTATCAATGTATTGAGACACTCTCTTATGTTCTATTTTGACTATGAGGGCGAGCCCGGTTACTTTGTCTTAGCCCCCGCTCTATCTATGTATTTAGAGGGGTTTGTTGGAAAGTTGTGTGATGATGATATGAGCCATGACTCCTTCTCTTTGATGTTGATGATTTTGCAAGCTATCTCTTAGCCCCTTGTGCTCTTTTTATGTCTTTTACATGCTTTTGCGACTAATGATGTGTGATTATAAGTTGAGAGGCTTAATTGGGGTTCCTTCGGGTTCCCCATTCGCTGTGTCATGTCTAGGCCCAAGGTTTGGGTCATGACAAACTTGGTATTAGAGCACTAGGTTGATAGATCCTCGAATTCCAACATACTGCATTGATTAGAGTGTTATTCATGGTTGTGAAGCGCGCTATGACAATAAATAGGAGGCTGTAAGGCATTTTTGAAAATGTTTCCCTTCTCCACGTTCTAAGTCGTGTTGTAGAGTTATGGTGAGTTTTCCCCCTAACGATTGTTCTTTACTATGCTAGATCATGCCAAACACTAGAAGAAGGCGGGCCCAATCTCTCGAGGAGCAACCTATCGAGCTCCAGGATTTTCTTACTATACTTGCCCAAGTGGCAACCAACCAAGTCCAACAAAGGGCCCAAGCCCCTCATGGTACTACCCCCGGAGCTAAGGTAAGAGATTTCATGAGGATGAATCCTCTGGTTTTCCATGGGTCAAAGGTGGATGAAGATCCACAAGAGTTCATTGATGACATATACAAAATCTTGTCTATCATGGGTATTGGGCCAAATGAAAAGGTAGAGTTGGTGACATACCAACGAAAAGAGTTCATTGCTGAGGTCTACAAAATCTTGAATATCATGGGTGTTGGGACAAATGAAAAGGCAAAGTTGGTGGCGTACAAACTCAAAGGGGTAATCTGAATTTGATATGAGTAATGGAAGGGTGAGAAGGGGATTGGTAATGTGGTGCTTTGGGAGGAGTTCAAATCGGCTTTCCTTAATTGATTTTTCCCTTTTGAACTCACAGAGGCAAAACTGGTAGAGTTTATGAACTTGAAACAAGGTGATATGAGTGTGAGCATGTATGCCCTCAAATTTAATGAATTTTCAAAGTATGCTCCTCACTTGGTGGCCGATCCTGGATAGAGGATAACGAAATTTGTGATGGGGGTCTCCAACTTGGTGAGTGAAGAATATCAGTCTGCCCTGCTTATTGGTGACATGGACTTGTCTCGGTTGATGACTTATGCCCGAAAAATAGAGGAAGAAAGGATGAGAAAGAGGAGGGGCCATAAGGCCAAGAAAGCATGTCCTGGGGGTAAGTTACATAGGGGTGGCTGATTCCATCAAGGCCAAGGGCCTCCTCATGCTACAAATAGGGGATTTGCCAATGACTTCCCCAGGCCTGAAGGTGGTGGTGGTGTGGATCTTATTGATGTGTGCCCTACATGTGGGAAGAGTCATAAGGGCCCATATTTGAAGGGTTCTAATGCATGCTTTGATTATGGTGAGCATGGTCACAAAAGAGTGGATTGTCCAAGAAACTGTGGCAAGGGCAGAGGTGAAAATACAGTTCCATTGGGTAGAGATGGTCTTCAAGGTGGTGTCCCAAGGCACAATCATTCTATGCTCTACATGGAAGGCAAGGGGTTGGTAAGGTCCCTTATGTTATTACCTGTATATTGAAAATCTTTGACTTTGATGTATATGCTTTGATTGATCTGGGCGCCACTCTTTCCTTTGTTATCCCTATTATTGCTAAAAAGTTTCATGTTGTCCCCAAGTTGTTGCATGAGTCATTTGAAGTGTCTACTCCTATCAGTGCCTGAATTGTTGCAAGGAATGTGTATCAAAATCGTCCTATTTGTATTTTGAATAAATTGATACCTTGTGATCTTGTTGAATTAGACATGGTAGACTTTGATGTCATTCTTGGGAC
>DF359382.1:124832-135285 GCA_000787875.1 Solanum virginianum
AAAGATTGGAATTCACCTTCAAGACTCGTGGTTGATAAAGATCAAACAAGAATGAAATGGAAAAGGGAGCAATGATAGAAGGATATATGGATTAAATACAAATTATTGAAATTATGGGCATCAAGGGACTAAAACCCTCACCTCCCAATTGATTTCAACAAGTTAAATCAAACCCTAGAAGGAAAAATTGAAGGAAACTAGGAACCACAAATGGAAACCTTCAATTAACCAACCAAACAAGTCAATATAACAATTATAAGAGTTCACCCTAATTACTCAATAATTACTCACTAAGAAGATACTATAATTTTGAGAATTCAATTTTCAACATAGTCTAAGTCTTCCAAATGCTAAAATAACACTATTTATACTAAGTAAATAAAAGAAGACATTTTCTTTAAAATTTTACCCTTAATGTGTAAGGGGCTTATTTGGTTACCTTGTTTGATTGCCTTCTTTTCAAACCTTGAATTCAAGTAATAGCCATTTGCACACATGGCCTCTTTTCTATCTTTTCCTCACCTTGATAGACCTTCCACACATTGTAAGCCTTTCTTTGGTGACCCTCAAGCTCCTCCAATGCTTCCTTTTTCATGATCATTGCTTGTAGGTCTTGGAGATCTTTTGCTTGACTCTTTGTGAATGGTCTTGAGGGATACATGCCACTCATGTTAGTGCCATCTCTACTTTTCATATTATCATCCTCCCCTTCTTGAAAAGGATTCATCCTCGAATCCAAAGATTCACCTACAACACAAGGAGATAAATCACTAACATTGAAAACATTATGAACATTATACTCACTTGGCAAGTCAATCATGTAGGCATTGTCATTGATTCTCTTGAATACTTTGAAATGTCCATCTCCTCTTAGGCTTAGCTTTTCTTTTCGAACATGTGGAAACCTCTCTACCCACACCCATCATTTGGGTTGAAGATAACTTCCTTTCTTCCCAAATTCTTTGGAATAGACACCTTAGAATTGTTATTTTCAATGGTCTCTTTAACCTTGGAATGAATGCTCATCATATCCTTTGCCCTTTTCTAAGCATCTAGGCTCAAAATAGCATTATAGATAATGGAGTCATGGTTAGTGGAAACAAAGATTTTAAGCCATAAAATGCCTCAAATGGTGACATTCCAATAAAAGAGTGGAAAGATCGGTTGTATGCAAATTAATCAAGGGTAAATGGTCTTCCCAAGTAGTTGGAGTTCCTGTAATCATGCACCAAATCACACTTCCAAGAGTCTTATTGAATACTTCAATTTGTCCATCCGTTTAAGGTGGCAAGAAGTAGAGAACATAAGTATGGTACAAAGTGTACCCCATAAATTCTTCCAAAATTGACTATGTAATTTTGAATCCCTATAACTAGCAATGGTTTGAGGGACTGTATGTAACTTAAGAGCATTGATGACAAATAAAGATGCTACATGTGATACATCATCACATTTATGGCGTGGAATAAAATTAGTCATGTCAGAAAATCTATCCAATACCATAATTATGATATCATGTCCTCTTTTAGTCCTAGGAAGACCCAATATAAAAACCATAGAGATATCCATCCATGGGCCACTAGGAGTAAGGAGAGGGGTACACTTACCTTGGGGCCGAGTCATGGATTTGGCATGCTTACAATTGAGACATTGTCCACAAATTCGCTCAATATCATGCTTCATGTTAGGTCAAAAGAATTGCTCTTTTAGAATGTCAAGTGTTTTGGGTACCCCCAAGTGTCCCATCAAACAACCACTATGAACCTCCTTAACAAGTAGCTCTCTCCATGAGCTCATAGGAACACAAGCTCATCCATCCTTGAATAAAAATCCATCAAATAATTGAAACCTATCAACCTGCTTCCCTTGGGTAAGATTATCAAAAGTATCTTTGAAGTCAGGATCCCTAGGATAGAATTCCTTTAAGCTTTCAAATCCCATCATTCTAGAAGACAAGGTAGTAACCAAGATAAACCTTCTTGATAGGTCATTCACTACCACATTTTCCATGTCTTGCTTGTCATAGTCCTGTAAAATAGAAGAAACAATACTAGGTAAGTGCTAGTATTTTGGTTAGCATGCAATAAAAGAGGGTATTGACATGGCATACTAGAAAGCTTCCCTCATCCACACTCCTTAAATACTTGCTTGGCTTTGCTATCATGCACATATTCTCCTTATTTTTAGCCAAGGAACCTCCTTCCCATGGAACAACAATGGAACTTCCACCATCAATGATTAAAGAACACACTTTATCTTGAATTTTGCACCTAACATGAAATAGATTCTCCCTTTAATCAAGCTCTCCTTTGGCAAGGGCTCCCATAATTATTCTCACAACACATAAAAGATTGAAATTCACCTTCAAGTTTTCATTCTTATCAAGAATCAAGTTCTTATTTGGAAAGGGCTCTCTTAATTCTTCTTACAACAATTAAAGATTGGAATTCACCTTCAAGACTTCATCATTATCAAGCAAATATTTTCCTTTCTCCATAAAGCAAGCAAAATTTACCCTCATCCAACCTTTCTTCTTCATTTCTCATCATATCTCCTCTATATCCCATCCTATCTCCTCTATTCCAATAATCACGGCCTCCCATGACATCATCCCACCCTAAGTCTCGTGTTCAGACTCCTTCTCTGTGTACTCCATATGTATCCCTACCCCTATGCTCCCAAAATTCATTATTATTGAGATCTCTATGCATTTCTTCATAGAGGGGATTTTGGTATTGGTAGCCTTGGTACGGACTTTGTGGTACATTTGGTGGAGGTGATGAAGCTTGTCTTGGATGGTTTGGATTGTAGTTCATTCCAAAAAGTGGGGTTTTGGTAGCTTTGGGTTCAGCTTTGTGGAGCAAAACAAAGATTATGGGCTTGTCCCGGGGTAATGGTGGTGTAATGCGTTGATACCCTCCTCATCTCCTCATTTTTGGGTTGAATTGCTTTCCTTTGATTAACATTCTCTACCCATAAAAACCTTTCCTCCAAACCTTCCATCCTTCCATTCATTTCCGCTATTTGTTTGGAAAAGTAAGTAAGAGTTTCCATGATGTTCTTTGAACCTTCCCCAATTAGACCTGTATTAGAAATTATACCTACAATACTCAACAAACAAGATTTAACAAAAGCCTCACATCACTCGTATGTAACTCTCAATGGACCTTCTATGGCGTCGTCTCACAATTGATAGTGAACTAGCTCCACTCAATCAATTCAAGGTCACCTATCCTTTATGGTGGAGTGGGTTCTTATGAATTTTGAATGAAGGATGACTCAAACAAAGCTTAGGAACATGAATAAAAGAAGAAAAACTAGAAGAAAGAGGTATAAGAAATATCAGACTCAAAAAAACGAAAAAACTAAGTATCAAAAGTAGAAGAAAGTACTTGTTGCTACCTAATTTGAAGAATCGAAGAGATGATTTAATATATAGAAACTAGTTAACAAGTAATTAAAGATGTTAATTAGTTGTTAAATAGATGAGGAATGAAAGAAAAATGAGTGACAAAGAAGAATTGAGTTTGGACACTTAGAAAAACTTTTGAAGCCTTAAGGTGTTCATGACTAAAAAGGTATTTGATTTAATGATTTGCTTATTAAAGCTAGTTAATAAGTAGTTCAAGACGTAAATTACTTTCTAAATAGTTGGAGAATCAAAGTACAAAAATAAAAAAAAAAGAATCACATCGTTTGGACACTTAGAAAAATTTTTGTGCCCAAAAAACCTACCGTACTTGGAAAAATTTTGGGGGAAGAAAACTCTGCAGAAAAGTCTCTGAAATTACACTACACATGCCACGTGGTGCGTCTGGATTGAACCTCTGCACCGACTCACTTATCAGCGCTGATGTAGTGCTGACTGAAATTGATTTGGCACCTATTTGGTGTTGTTTTGGTGTTGAGTTGGCACTGAATTGGTACTAACGTAGAATTTTTTTAAATAAAAAAAATTCTTAAAATACTTTTTTTCTGATTTTTTTCTAAATTTCTTTTTTCATTATTTTTTTTTCAAATTTCTGGTAAGGGCCACAACACCTTGACCAACTTTGACTTGAAAAAAAAAAGGATCAAATGTACCTGTAGGTCTTCTTCTTCTTCAAGAATACTTGAATATCATCAAGAATACCTAGAACACCAAGAACATACACTAAATCCCAACACCTTCAAATCAACTAGGAATTAGCTCAAAATAAAGGATTAGCTTCCCCTTGATGTAGAGAACAAACCCCAGTGATCATTAATCTTCAATTTCTTCTCAATCGAAGAACCAACTTTCGAAATTAGAAAAGTTTGAATGTCCAAAACCCTTGAATGACAACTTTACTTCCACAACTCCAAATTGAATGAAATTTGAGATTTAGGCTCAAAAAATACTATTGAACAAGAATCTAGTGTCAAAAACAACAAATCAAATAAAAAATTGGGTTTTTTTTGGGATTTATGAATTTTTGAATTGATAAAAATTCCAAAACCTAGATTTGTGAAAACAAATCTAAACCTAAGCTCTTGATACCAAATTATAAAGATCAAACAAGAAAGAAAGGGAAAAGGGAACAATGATAGAAGGATATGTGGATTACATTCAAACTATTAAAATTATGGGCAACAAGGAACTAAAACCCTCACCTCCCAATTGATTTAAAAACTTAAATCAAACCCTAGAAGGAAAAATTGAAGAAAACTAAGAACCACAAATGGGCAACCTTCAATTAACCAAGCAAATAAATCAACTAACAATTCTAAGAGTTTGCCCTAATTACTCTCTAAGAAGATACTTCAATATTGAGAATTCAATCTTCAACCTAGTCTAAGTCTTCCAAATGCTAAAATAAGACTATTTATACTAAGTAAATAAAAGAAGACATTTTCTTTATAATTTTACCCTTAATGATTCAAGGCCTTATTTGGTTGCCTTCTTTTCAAATCCTTGAATTCAAGTAATAGCCATTTGTACATATGGCCTCTTTTCTTTCTTCTCCTTATCTTGATAGACCTTCCACATATTGTAAGTCTTTCTTTTGTGACCTTCAATCTCCTCCAATGCTTCCTTTTTCATGAACATCGCTTGTAGGTCTTGGAGATCTTTTGCTTGACTCCTTGTGAATTGTCTTAAGGGACACATGCCACTCATATTGGTGTCATCTCTAATTTGCATCTTATTAGTGGTGCACAATTTACTTTACACTTTTGGAGGTCTTTTCAAAGGGGTCTTGGTACCAAAGTTCACCTTAGTATGGCCTTTTATCCTCAAACGGATGGCCAAGCCGAAAGGATAATTCAAACACTTGAACATATGGTTAGGGCATACATTTTGGAGTAGGATGACCATCTTCCTTTGATTGAATTTGTATACAATAATAGCTATCACTCTAGCATCATTATGGCTCCATTTGAGGCTCTTTATGAGAGACATTGCAGATAACCGGTGGGTTGGTTTGAGGTTAGAGAGGTAGCTTTATTAGGACCAAATCTGGTTATTGAGGCTCTTAAGAAGGATAGGATGACCAGGGAAAGGTTGAGAACATCCCAAAGTTGTCAAAAATCTTATGCCGATGTGACAAGAAGAGGCCTTGAATTCAAAGTGGGTGATTGGGTTTACTTGAAGGTTTCTCCAATGAATGGATTGGTCCATTTTGGTAAAAAGGGGAAGTTGAGTCTAAGATATATTGGTACTTATGAGGTCATGAAGAGGGTTGGCTAGGTAGCTTATGAGTTAAAGTTTCCTACTGAAATGAATTTGGTTCATCTAGTGTTCCATGTCTCAATGTAGAGAAAATGTGTTGGTGACCCTAATGCTATTGTGCCTCTTGATGTTATGGGTGTTGTTGACGATAAATTGACTTATGAAGAGGTTCTGGTTCAGAACCTAGATAGGAAAGTAAAGAGATTGAGGAACAAAGAGGTGGCATCCGCTAAGATCCATTGGAGGAACCAACAAATCAAAATTGCTACTTGGGAGCTAAAGCAGACATGCAAAAGCGGTATCCTTATCTTTTCCACTAAACTCAAGCCTAAGGTACAAGTTCTACGTCCTCCATCTGATTCCATGTTTTATGTTTCAGCCCCTATGTCATTCATATGCATTTATGTTTAAGTTATCAAGTCATGATGATTTTACACTCATGTTGAGGTTTTGAAAATGGTGTTTTAAATGTGATGTTGCATTATAGTTTAGGCTGATTTGTTTATGATCATTCTTGTCTTGTACGTCTCTTTTACATTCGGGGATGAATGTTCCCAAAGGAGAGATATTGAAACGGCCCCAAAAAGTGCCCAAAATTTTAAATTCCATATATCTCAAAATGTATTTGTTCTTTAAAAAATCTGACTTCATATTCTTGTTCGAGGGGTAAAAATTAGGGGGAAAGGGTCTAACCCCGATTTTAGAGCAAACGATTAGCAATTTTAATTTTCATAATTTTCAATTTCCAAAGATGATCCGCGACAACACTGTGACGCACAGTTGTTATAGACATGTGTTAATTTGGCCTTCATAATAGGTCCACATCACGGACCTGTGTATTTCACTGCCAGTGATTTCTATCTTGATTCCAAGGCTTTGGGGTCTTGAGCCTAATGTTCCCTAACATTTTTTCACCTATAATTAGCCTTATTTCACCCTTATATCATCCTAAACATTTCCTAATACTCCCCAAAACACTTAGCCATATTTTCACTTCAAAATTCAAGACTCAACACCCTCATCTCAAATTATGGATTCTCTTCAAGCTTCAAACCACCATTTTCAAGCTTCATTAAGATCTTCCCCAAAGCTAAGGTATGTGGTGTTTAACCATTGAGTCTTTTCACCCATGGTGTCTAAGCCTCCTTTGTTCTAATATTGCAACATTTAAAGTTAATTTTATTTGTGGTTCTTGTATATTACAATATTTATTGCACAGTGATTTTAAATCATGAAAGTATGGTTGTTTTAGCATGTTTTGAGCTCTAAATCTTTGATCTAATGTTGATTTAATGAAGGGTTTTGATGTGAATATATTGGGGGTATTGCAAGGTGTTGACTGATGGTTTTACTACAGAATTTCATACATGATTTCATCTCCAAATTGCATGGTCTTTTATCCCCACTACGCACCTATAAGGTGCTTGATAAAATGTGCGGTTATAGTTTGTTGAGAAAATGAAGATCCAAAGCATGAAATATGATATAAATGACATTATGATGATGAAATAATCCTATGTATATGATTATTCCTGTATGAAGTATTGAACTAGAGCATATGATGAATCCTATATAAAGTGTAGAATCAACCATGCCCAATCTGGGGGGTTTGAGCAACTGGATAACCTCGTGAAGGGTTTGTAGTTCTCAATCTGGTGATGGGGTAGCATCATCACTAACCTAGATGGGTGTTTGTACTCTTTAACCTAGGGAAGGGTTTGTACTTCTCCACCATGGTGATGGGGCGGCATTATCACAAACCTAGATGTTGGTTAGTACTCATCCGCCTAAGTGATAGGGTGGCAACACCACTAACCTATCAAGGGTTCATACATTAGAAATTTAGTTTGGTCTCTTCTACACATATGATATCCTCTATGAGCATAGGTTACTTAAGCATATTTTACTTATGCATTGTTCAGACATGCCATCTTGCTCAAATATGCCCATTGCCTATTGCTATGCATTTTGATCACGATGTTTATTTCTTGTTGCATTGCATCCCACATACTTAGTACATTCAAACATACTAGCACATGTTCTTGCCTACATAATATCATCATGTAGGAACCGGTGCTCAAGTTGATCATCCTCCCCCTCCACGTGGCTACTCGGTGCTATTCCAAGCTTGTTGGTGAGTCCTCCATTTCAGGGACCTTAGTCTATGATTGCTATTATCTATGTATTAAGACACTTTCTTATGTTCTATTTTTACTATGAGGGTGAGCTCGGTTACTTTGTCTTGGCCCCCGCTCTATCTATATATTCAAAGGTTTTTGTTAGACAAGTTGTGTGATTATGATATGAGCCATGACTCCTTGCCTTTGATGTTGATGTTTTGGCAAGATATCCCTTATCATTTTTACCCGTTATTCTTATTTTATGTCTTTACATGCTTTCGCAACCTATGATGTGTAATAATTAGTTCAGAAGCTTGATTGGGGTTCCTTCGGATTCCCATTCATTGTGTCATGCCTAGGCCCTAGGCTTGGGTCGTGACATAGATATTCCTACTTGGAAATAGGAAGAGATTAATATGGATTTTGTGGTTGGGTTGCCCAAGACTAGAAAGGGTTTTGATTTCATATGGGTGGTGATTGATAGGATGATAAAATTGGCTCACTTCAACCAGTTAAGACTACATACAGGGCTAAAAATTAAGCTAGATTATACTTTCATGACTTGGTGAGGTTGCATGGGGTTCCTTTTCCCATCGGTACAAGTTCAGTGTTTTCCGTTGCATGGGTCGGGGTTGCTTTGTCCATCATATCGGATCATGGTGCACAATTCACTTCACACTTTTTTATTCCTTCCAAAGTGGTCTTGGAACCAAGGTAAAGCTTAATACGGCCTTTCACCCTCAAATGGATGGCCAAGCCAAAAGAACAATCCAAACACTTCAAGACATGCTTAGGGCTTATGTATTGAAGCTTAAGGGTAGTTGGGATAATCCTCTTCCACTGATTGAGTTTGCATAAAATAATAGCTATCATTCTAGTATTGGTATGGCTCCTTTTGAAGCTCTCTATGGTAAATATTATAGATCACTAGTTGTGTTATTTGAGGTTGGTGAGGTGGCTTTGTCAGGACCAGACCTAGTTATGGAGGCTCTTGAGAAGATTGGGATAATTAGAGAAAGGTCAAAAATAGCCCAAAGTCGCCCAAAGTCTTATGCCAATGTGAGGAGAAGGGGTTTTGAATTCAAGATTGGTGATTAGGTTTATTTGAAGGTGTCACCCATGAAATGAGTGGTTCATTTTGGCAAGAAGGGAAAGTTAAGTTCTAGATATGTGGGTCCTTATAGGGTGATAAGAAGGATTTATAAGGTTGCCTACGAGTTGGATTTGCCTAGAGAAATGAATATGTTCATTTGGTAATTCATGTGTTTATGTTGAGAAAGTGTGTGGGTGATCCTAATGTTATTGTGCCTCTTGATGTTGTGGGGATAGTTGAATACAACTTGACATATGAATAAGTTCCGCTAGAGATCCTGGATACGCAAGTGAAAAGGTTGAGGAACAAGGATGTTGCATCAGTTAAGGTCCTTTGGAGGAATCAAGTTGAGAGTGCTACTTGGGAGGCCGAAGAGGATATGCAAAAGTGATACCCTTATCTTTTCCACTCCACTCAAGACTAAGGTATTGATCTAAGTTATTTATATGATCTCAAGTCTTAAGTTCAGCCCTCATGTCATTGCATACACTCATGTTTAAATTGACAAGTTCATGGTGATTTTACACTTATATTGAGATTTTTGAAATGACGTTTAAGTGCATTACTGCATCCTTATGTGGTTTGAAATTGTCATGTTTTTATCTCTCATATATATTCCTTGACATTTGGGAACGAATGTTCCTGATGGGAAGATATTGAAATGACCCCAAAAAGTGCCTGAAAATGTGCCTCAATAGTGCCCGAAATCGTAATTTTCATATATCACAAAATCTGGCGCGATATCGAAAATCCAACTTCATATTCTTGTTCAGGGGGTCAAATTGAGTTGTAAATGGGTCTAACTCTAATTTTAGAGCAAACAAATCATAATTTCATTTTCCCAAAATTTTGATTTCCAGAATCGATCAACTACGATGCCACGAATGCGCAGCCGTCGCAGACCTGTGTAAATTTTGCCTCTAGATAGGTCCACATCGTGGACCAGATGTGCTCCTGTGTATTTTATTGTCAGTTTTTTAATCTCAGTCCAAGGATTTTTGGTCTTGGCCCCAAGCCCTCCCATCCGTGAAAATACCTATACTTAGCCATATTTCACACTCATATCATCCAAGACATTCCCTAATACTCACTCAAACACTGAGCCAAATATTTCTCTCCAAAATCAAGTACCAAAACTCATTTGGATCTTAAGGTTATCATTTAAGCTTCAAGTCTCCATCTCTAATCTTCTTCAAGGATTCTTCCAAAGTCAAGGTATGTGGGTTTTTTCATTCATCCTTTCACCCATGATACCCAAGCTCTCTTTAACCTAAAATTGTATGACTTAAAGTTGATTTACTTATGGATTTTATCTAATATGAATTTCACTACACACTATGTTGGGGTTTCATGAAATTATGGTTGTTTTTAGCATATTTTGAGCTTTGAATCTAAGATCTATTGTGAGATTTGATAAAGGGTGTTGATATATATTACTTGAGAGTGTTAGCAAGTATCTATTGATGGTTTTACATTAAACTTTCTAGCATGATTTCACTTTTGAATTGCATGGTTTTACACTAGTACTACACACCCGCCAAGTGTTTGATA
>DF359381.1:23241-70234 GCA_000787875.1 Solanum virginianum
TTTGAAGGTGAAATTAAGATGGGGTCGGCGCTTGGTTGAGAGAGATGATAGTGCCGATGCTGGCTAGCAGAGAGAAGTAAAAAGAGGTGATAGAGTCTGCGTGAAGAGAGGAGATAGAGGGGGTAGAAAAAGAGTGGCGGCGCGGGCTGTTTTCCTATTATTTTCAAGCGATGAAGGGAGAGGGAGAGACGGGAAAAGGGAGAGAAGAGGGGAGGACTAGTAGAGGGGAAACCATCATTGAGGTGGCAATTTCACTTCGCCGATAAAAGAGGAGGGGCGGCCATGGTTTTTTCTATTGGTGGAGGAATGAAAATGACAAAAAAGTTTCGGTTTTGGGGTCTTACGTATTGAAAAATGGAAGTAGAAATTAATTTATTTTTTGATGGTTAGATAAAAATAATAGATAGCTGAGATTGGTTCTTGAGAAAGTGGATTGGATTTTTGGGTAAGAATATGGGTATTCGGATTTAATTTAATTAAAACTGAATTGGGAATTTAAAACTAGTCTAGGAATGAAAGAAATAGTAAGGAATTAGCTAGAGTTGAAATAATTTTCAAAGAAATTGACACGAATTTGTTTAAAGGGCTACGAAGTAAATGAATTGGGATAAACAAATTGAGTTGTTTGCCATTTAATAATTGTACTACACATTAATATATAATATTTTGAAATAATAAATGATACATAAAGAAAACCTAAGCAATTTATTAAAATAAAGATGTAAAATATTTGAATCTATTATTTTAAAATAAAATAAAATGGTAGACACTAGATGACACCAATAATAATAATAATAATAATAATAATAATAATAATAATAATAATAATAATAATAATAATAATAAGTACCAAAAATAATGAATAGTAATTAAAATAATGTTATTATAGATAATAATATAATAATAGTTTATAATGTTTACTGAAAATAGTAAAATAATTAGCAAAAAATTTTGAAAGTTTTAAAAATACGCGATTATTTGGAAAAATAGAAAATAAACTCATTTATTTAAAAACATTAAAATACATGTTTTAATCAAATGGCAAACAGAAAAGGGTTATAGATCGGTCAAAATTGGATATCAACAATTATTATCTACTCTCATGTTCAAGTTAGCCTCACTATTAGAGGTCAAGCATGTTTATAACCTACTCAAGTCATGTTCTTACAAGCTATTCATGTTATGATTAAAATATCATTCTTTAAAGTATTCTGTGGGATTACGCCCAACACCAATGGATGAGATATTAGCGTGGACTATCATGAAAGGTCTATACTCTTTTCCTCAAACTTTGTGCCAACTCAGCATTATACTTTACCCTTGCTATTCTAGTGGATCTATCTAGTGCACTTTATCATGAAATCCTTTTTGAAATGTGTCATATTCCATAAGGAGGGCTACTTCATAAGAAATAGGTCATGTTCCTGTAAGATGAATTATGGTTTACCTAGGCAAGTAGACCACCTTTTTACCGATAAGGGATAATAATTGGGATTCTAAGTTGTAGCTCGCTTGGTCTTAGTCATGTCAGTTAAGGTCCTTCCTACATATTTATGGTATATTATGCCAGTTGATTGATTTACAAGCATGTATTATTACAAGCATTAATCATGCATGCCATATTGAAATTGTATATTCATTAAATATGATTATGCATTTTGAGTATATTGGCTTACGTCTGTGTTGCGTTGCACCCTGCATACTTAGTACATTCAAACATACTAATGCATACTCTATGCCTACATGATATTACCATGTAGGGACTGGAGCTCCTTTCGATCATCCTCCTCTACGTGGCTAGCTCGGTACATTGGAGAAAAGAATTGGTGAATCCATAAGTCTAAGGATAATATTTAAGTTACTCTTGCTGTGTTGAGACTTCTTTATTTTGAACACTTGTTATTATGAAAGTGCGTCTGGAAAGTGTCTTGGCCTCCACTCCATTCCAATTTAGAGGTGTTGTTGGATATTATATTATGTGTATGCTATGAACTTGAATCTTTTAGTTCTTTTATGAATATCAAGACATCCCTTAGTCCCGCTTCCCTTTTAATTATGTCTTATAATGGTTCTTTTTCTTCTGCGACCAAGGATGTGCGATTGATATGCTAAAAGGCTTGTTTGAGGTCCTTTGGGGTTCCCCATTAGCCGTGTCACGTCTAGGACCTAGGCTTAGGTCATGAAAAATATGGTATCAGAGCACTAGGTTGTTAATAGTCCTCAAAAATCCAACACATCGCATCGATTAGAGTCTTATTCATGGTTGTGAAGCATGCCACAACTATGAATGAGAGGTTATGAGACGTGTAGGAAATGTTCTATATCATGCTTTAGGCGTGAATGTAAGGCTTTTCCCCTCACAAATGGTCTTTGTTTTTCTATATCATGTCGATACCAAGGGGAAGACTAAGGAGAGCCCGTACTCCCAAGGAGCAACCGACCCCTCCCGCTCCTCAAACCCCACAAGATGGAGGGGTATCCCATGATGAGTTCTGGGATTCTATCATAATGTTGGCCCATGATATGACTAACCAAATGAAACAAAGGGCCCAAGGCCCTCATGCTCCCACTCCAGCATCAAAGGCAAGGGATTTCACAAGAATTAATCCACCGGAGTTTCATGGGTCCAAGCCAGAGGAGTATCCCCCAAGAGTTCATTGATGAGGTGTATAAGGTGTTATATACATAGGGGTCAATTTAGAGGAGAAAGTGGAGTTAGCAGCCTATGAACTCAAAGCTCTGGCCTAAATTTTGTTCATCCAATAGAAATTGGAGAGGAGAGATGATGATGTTATTTCTTGGGAGGTATTCAAAACCATCTTCCTCAACCAGTTCTTCCCTATTGAGCTAAGGGAGGCTATGATGATGGAGTTTATGAACTTTAATCAAGTTTCCATGAGTGTGAGGGAGTACGCCCTCAAGTTCAATAAGCACACCAAGTATACTCCACATTTGGTGGCCGACCCTAAAGCTAGAATGAACAAATTTGTGTCATGGGTATCCAACATGATTAATGAAGAGTGTCATACTTCTATGCTAGTGAGTGATATGGATTTGTCTTGGCTCATGACATATGCTGAACAACTAGAGGGAGAAAAGCTCAAAAAGAAAAGAAGTGGTAAGTCCAAGAGGGCTCCATTTGAGGGTTGTTCCCAAGGTTCTAAGGGTGGCCAGTTTCATCAAGGCCATAAGTTCCGAGGCCAAGTATCTTGTAATGCTCCTAACAAGAGATTTGCAAATGATAACCCAATATTCCAAGGTGGTAATGGTGGAGGGTCTAACCCTAAGTGCCAAAAGTGTGGGAAACACCATGGTGGCCCATCTTTGAAGAATTCTAATGCTTTCTTTGGTTTGGGGTGTGTTTTGATGCAAATGGCAAGGTGATAAAATATGCCTCTAGGCAACTTAAGGTGCATGAGGAATTATCCCACACATGATCTTGAATTGAGTGTTGTGGTGTTTGCTTTGAAAATTTGGCATCACTAGTTGTATGGAGTTCATGTTGATGTGTTTACTGACAACAAGAGTCTCCAACATGTGTTCACACAAAAATTTCTTAACTTGAGACAAAAAAGGTGGTTAAACCTGTGTATAGATTATGATATGTGTGTGAATTATCATCCTGGCATAGCTAATGTTGTGGCCGATGCTCTAATGAAAGTGTACATGGGTAGTCTAGCTCATATTGATGATGGTGGCAATGAGGAGGCCAGAGAAGTTCACTGGTTGGCTAGGTTGGATGAAGCTTAAGATGGTGGTGTAGTAGTTGTTGATGGTGCTAAATCTTCTTTGATTGAGGATGTAAAGTCAAAACAAGATCTTGACCCTTCCTTGGTAGAGTTGAAGGCCTTGGTGAAGAATGGTAGAGTAGAGGTTTTCTCCCAAGAGAGAGATGGTGCCCCTAGGTACCAAGTTAGGTTGTGTGTGCCTAATGTTGATGGCTTGAGAGATTTCATTTTTAAGGAAGCCATAATTCATCTTATTCTATTCACCCAGGTTCCACAAAAATGTGTAGAGACTTGATGGAGGTGTATTGGTGAGGTGATATGAAGAGGGATATTGCCAAGTTCGTATTCGGATGTCACAATTGTCAATAAGTTAAAGCCAAACATCAAAGATTGGGTGGCCTAGCCCAAGACATAGTGATTCCTACTTAGAATTGGGAAGATATCAATATAGATTTTGTGGTTTGGTTGCCTTAGAGTAGGATACACTTTGACTCTATTTGAGTTGTTGTAGATAGAATGACAAAGTTAGCTTATTTTTTACCGATCAAAACCACTTATGGTGTCAAAGATTATGCCAAGTTATATATTCATGAGTTGGTTAGATTGTATGGGGAGCCCTTGTTTATCATTTTGGATTGTGGTGCTCTATTCACTTTTCATTTTTGGAGATCCTTCCAAAAGGGTCTTTGTACCAAGGTCTAGCTTAGCATGGGTTTTCATCCTCAAATATATGGCCAAGCTGAAAGAACTATCCAAACACTTGAGTATATGCTTAGAGCTTGTATTTTGGAGTTAAAGGGTAGTAGGGATGAACATCTTCCATTTATCAATTTTGCTTACAATAATAGCTACAACTCAAGCATTGGCATGGCTCTTTTAAAGCATTATATGGTAGGTGTTTTAGATCCTCGGTTGGGTGGTTTGATGTGGGGGAGATAATATTGCTAGGTTTGAATATGGTTATGGAAGCCTTGGAGAAGGTGAGGTTGATAAGAGAGAGACTAAAAATAGCACAAAGTAGACAAAAGTTTAACTCCGATATGAGAAGAAGAGATTTTGAGTTTAAGCTTGATGATTAGATTTACTTAAAAGTCTCACCCATGAAGGGTGTGGTCCAGTTTATCAAGAAAGGGAAATTGAACCCAAGGTTTGTAGGTCCTTATAGAGTTTTAAGGAGGATTGGTAAGGTTGCATATGAGTTGGAGTTGCCTATGCAGATGAATATGGTTTATCCGGTCATCCATATGTCCTTGTTGAGGAAGTGTGTGGGTGACCCAAGTGGTACAGTGCCCTCAGAGGTTGTGGGTGTTGTAGAAGATAATTTGACCTATGAGGAGGTCCCAGTAGAGATTTTGGATCGACAAGTGAAGAGGTTGAGAAACAAATATGTAGCTTTCATCAAGGTCCTTTGGAGGAATCAACAAGTTTAAAGTGCCACATAGAAAGTCGAAGTGGACATGAAAAAGTAATACCCATATCTCTTCCACTCTACTCAAGTGGAAGGTAATAATTCAAGTCCTATCTATGATTTCAACTCTTAAGTTTTATGTATCATGTCATTTTTCATTCATTCATGTTTATGGTAACAAGTTAATGGTGATTTTTGACATTTATGTTGAAATTTTTAAGATGATGTTTAAGTTCATTTGTTTCATTTATGTTAAGATGAAATCTTCGTAATTAATTCTCTGAGGTATGTTTCTTTTATGTTCGAGGACAAATGTTTCCAAAGGGGACATATTGAAGCGCCCCTCATGTGCTTCGGAATGCCCTATAATCATAATTTTCATATCTCAAAATTTGTGTGTAATTTTGAAAATTCGACTTCATATACTCGATTAGGGGGTAAAATTGAGTGGAAAATAGGTATAACCTGGATTTTAGAAGGCCCGTAGCAAAAAATAATTTTCGCTAAATTTATGATTTCCAATGGCTGTCCGCGCTCTGGCCACGACGCACCAGTGGTATGGAGTAGTGTATTTTGCACTCCACGTCTTGTCTACATCGCGTCAAGGGTGCATACCAGTGCATTATTTTCCTTGGTTTTCTTAATTCGTGCAAAGGTACTGGGGTCATAGCCCCATGCCCGCTTAAACGTGAAATCACCTATACTTAGTAATTTTTCAACCCCTATAACTCAAAAAAACCCTCACTAAAACATCTCTAAGAGTATCAATTCTCTCATTCAAATCGAAGGATTTCAAGGTTAATTTTGGAACTCAAGGACTCATTTCAAGCTCTAAGTCTACTTCAAGCTCATTTTAAGGAATTCAAGGTTTAAGGTATGTGGGTCTTCATCCATGGGTCCTTTTACCCATGGAGCTTAACCTTCTCTTTTTATGAAAATTGCATGGTTTCAAGTTGTATTACCTATGTTAATCTTTTATTATGAAATATGAACATAAATCATATTAGGTTTTTATCAAGTATTTATTGCTTATCAATGAATATCTATTTTAAGTTTACTTCATGAATTGATTATGTCGATTGAGACTATACATGTTTTAAGTTATGAAACTATAAATTATCATGAGCTTTTGTAATGGATTTCAAGTTACACTACATGAGGGTTTTACTACATGTTGGTGGGTTGAATTGCATTGAGGTTATACATCTTATATCACTCTTAACTTATATGATTTTGAACCAGTATCATGAACCCACCATGTGTTTGATAAAATGATATAATAAGAATTATCATGTTATTGATGATCCTTACATGATTTACAAGTCAAGTGACTATATGATGATTAAGGGACTTCAAGCATGTATTGAATTCATGAAAAGTATCTACGATGTTACAAGTATTAAATTGAGCCCTATTTCAAGATTTTTACCTCTTGTGAGCCATTTCATGTTAAAGCAAGGGTTCGTGTATCATTATTATCTACTCTAATGTTCAAGTTAGTTTCACTATTAGAGGTCAAGCATATGTATGATCTACTCAAGTTTACAAGCTATTCATGTTATGATTAAAGTACGATTATTTTAAGTATTATGTGGGATTAGGCTTAGCACCGATTAAGGATTAAGATGGGGGCTTGACTCAAAGGGTCCTTATATAAAGTCTTTAGTCTCTAAACTATGTGCCACCATAGGATTATGATTATTATCCTTACTATAATAGTGGATCTATCTAGTTAATTTTATCATGCTTGGTTTACCTTTGCAAATAAACGACACTTCTCGGGGGGGAGGGGTTGTCATGCCTGGTCACCTGAACCTAAGGGGTGCTAGGCCTCGAAATTCAAAGTTGTAGTTGCTTGGCCTATGTTGGTTGAGGTGTCTTCCCATATATGTATGGTATATTATGCAAGTTGAATGATTTACAAGTATGTTTCACTACAAGCATTGATCATGCATGCCATATTGAGATTATATATCCATTGCTTATGATTATGTATTATGAATATATTGGCATATGTTCTCGTCACATTGCACCTTGCATACTTAGTACATTAAAATGTACTAACGCATACTCTACACCTACATGATATTACTATGTGGGGATCGAATCTCCTTTTTCGCATCCTTTACATGGCTAGCTTGATACTTCGGAGAAGAGCATTAGTGAATCCTCAAGTCTGAGGACACTATCTACATTGCTTTTGCTATGTTGAGACTTGTTTATGTTGAAAACTTGCTATCATGACGGTGAGCCCTGGAAGTGTCTTGTCCCTCGCTCTATTCTAAGTTAGAGGTGTTATTGGATACTATGTTATGTCATGTTATGAGCTTGTCTATTTTATGCTTTTGTGAATATCAATGACTTCACTTAGTCCCACTTCTCTTTTTAATTATGTCTTCTTGATGCTTATTTTGCTTTTACGACCAAGGATGTGTGAATGATCTGCTAAGAGAATTGTTCGGGCTCCCCTCGGGTTCCCCATTCGTCGTGTCATATCTAAGCCCTAGGCTTGGGTCGTGACAATAAAAAAATAGTTCTTGAGAGAGAAGAAAGAAGAATGTAAGATTGAAGAATTCAAGAGGATTCTCCAGAGCTTAATAGTTGATAGCTTCATCCCAGTTATGTAAGGCTAAACTAAAAGTATGAAGTTGTCTCTCATGTGCCCCTTAAATGGTCTTAGATGAGTGTTGATAGTTCATGAGTCTATACACATAATTATTGATGGGTTTCTTGAAATTTATTATTAATTACATATATTTTCTTATGTTGATGGTTATCATGAACTTATTTTCTTAAATTGAATATTTTTCATGAGAAACTGTATAAACCTATATGTTAATTGTTAAAAAAACATGCATGAAAGAAGATAGGGGGTGAATCTAGATCCTTAATTGAGTGAGTCGATAGAGTTTGTGATTGTGAATGTGAGAATGATGAAAGATTGATAGTATTTGATGGTCCAAGAGTCTTCCCAAATGAACTCTAATAAATTGTCTATTTGATTGTTCCCTAATGATTGTTCTAGGTCTTGAGCTAATGATTCAGATGCTGGTAGATTAGATGATTAAATTATCTATGAGATTGATTGAATGATAGTGCCTCTACGAGGTTAATTGCAGATGAGACGATTGAGATAGTTTGATTGGATGGATTATTTTATGAGCATAGAGTCATGGGAAGAGTATTGAGCACCAAAAGAGTAAGAGTTAATCCAACTCCCACTCATCAAACTGTGTAGCCAAGTGTAGGTGAGGATTAAGACCATCACATCATATTATTTTGAGGTTTCCTCTGATTAGAAGTCCCTAAAATTAGTAGAGGACTTATAGATTATTGTCTCCATTTGGACTTGTACATTATGGTTTCGATTCGTTCAATACCTGGCAAGTATGGAACAGTTATGGCAACATCATCGAGATTGTTATACAATCACTGGCTCATAAAAAATTATTTTCGAATAAGAGAACCTCCTAGAAAGTTCCCAAACTGAGTACTCTGAGTTGAGATGTGATGAGACGAGATGAGATGAGTCCTTTTGAGATGAGTTTGTTTTGATTATTGAGGTTTGATGGGTCATTTGTCTACTTTTTATTCTTGCTTTCTAAAAACACTTAACATGTTGATTGTTATTATTCTGAGTTGATTGTTGTTTCAAAATTATTCTACTTGTTTTGTTTTT
The DNA here is from genome assembly GCA_000787875.1 of Solanum virginianum. Classification (NCBI taxonomy): domain Eukaryota; kingdom Viridiplantae; phylum Streptophyta; class Magnoliopsida; order Solanales; family Solanaceae; genus Solanum; species Solanum virginianum. The sequence continues at coordinate 32,057 of DF359381.1, forward strand.
ATTTAGCTATTTTACATACCGTACATTCCACTTACTGATGCCACTCGATGCTGCATCATTTTATGATGCAAATATAGGGAATAGAGATCATCAATAGATGCATCATTGAGGATCTTTGACGTTCAACTAATTGGTAAGCCTCCCTACTATAGAGGATTCATATGTTATCTTTATCTTGCTTTAGAGTTAGACATTTATTAGCTTTATTTTAGATTGATGTAGCCATGGGTCTGTTATTGGAACCACTTGATAGTGATTGAGGCTTCAGTAGACTAGAGTCAAATGTTAGTTGTTAAGATTGTGAGATAGTTCTTCCTACTAGCCTTTTTTTTATTATCATTATTATTTGAGATTATATAGATGTGCCTATTTATATTCGTTATGTCTTTCGCTGATTACTAGAATTTATTGATTGGATGATTGTAATGAGGCCAAGTGGCTCGCTTGGGAACTAGCAATAGTCTCTGGGTGCCGGCCACGTCTTGGGTACCTTTTTGGGGCGAAACTTGGTATCAGAGCACAAGTTCATATGTCCTAAGGAGTCTATGAAGCATGTCTAGAAGAGTCTTATTTATGGGTGTGTTATAAACCATACTTTATAAGTAGGAGGCTATAGGATATTAGGAATTATTTCCCTTTATTCATGTTGTAAATCATGCTATAAAGTTATGCTCTATGAAAGTTCTATTCTAATTCGTGCTTTGCACATTGTAGAGTTGTGAACATGCCTTTCATAAGAGCCATTAGAGGTAGAGGACATCCCACCAGACAATATGTTAACCCTCCTGAGCCTCAAGGACATGAGGAGCCTACGAAACAAGCTATCCCTATTGCACAGCCACCGCAAGATGAGGTCTCTAATGCTGAGCTTCACTAGGATATTCAAAATCTTGCCCAGGTTGTTACAGCACCTCCTGCAAGAAAAGGAGTGGGTTGACAGGGTACCCATGACACATCTAGAGTCCAAAAATTCTTAATGTTAAAACCGCCTAAGTTAACAACGTCTTCATTCATTGAGTATCATGAGAACTATGTGGAGGATCTTCAGAAAGTGTTCCAAGTGATGTATGTGGCTGATGCTAACAGAGTGAAACTGGATGCTTACCAACTCAAGGGTGTGGACAAACTTTGGTATGATCAATGGAAGGAGGGTAGTGGAGAGAATGCTCCCGTACTAACTTGGGCTATGTTTGAGGATGCTTTCTTGGGGCGCTTCTTCCCAATGGGGTGAAGAGAGGCTAAGGTAAGAGAGTTCTTGAACTTAAAATAGGGCTTTATGATTGTGCAAGAGTATGGACTAAAGTTTACATAACTGTCTTTCTATGCTTCGGACATGCTTGCTAATATGAGGAAAAGGATGGGGATGTATGTTTATGGGTGGAATAGAGGGCCGAAGAGAGATGAGAGGGGAGCAATGTTCGTGAGTGACATGGATATTGGGAGATTAATGACCTTTGTGCAACAGCTGATGAGATCCTTAATTGAGTGAGTCGATAGAGTTTGTGATTGTGAATGTGAGAATGATGAAAGATTGATAGTATTTGATGGTCCAAGAGTCTTCCCAAATGAACTCTAATAAATTGTCTATTTGATTGTTCCCTAATGATTGTTCTAGGTCTTGAGCTACTAGAGTTAGAAAAGATAAGAGGTCCCAAAATGTTGGAGCCCAGAGATCTTGATCACAAGCCAGTGTGGCTTAAGGTTCACTAGGAAAGCCAGCATATGGTAAGTGTGGAAAGTTGCACTTTGGGAGTGTCTTGAGAGGAGTGATTTATGCTACAAGTGTGTCCAAGCGGGTCACTACCAGAGAGATTGTCCAAAGTGGGATGATTGGGCTTAATCTTCTGCACTAGCCCTACCGACTAAAGAGAATCACAGAAGTACTACGTCAAGCATAAGTGGGGCCACAAATTGTTTGTATGCCATGGGTAGTCGACATGATCAGGAGAACTCCCAGATGTTGTGATGAGTATGATTCGAGTCTTTTCTATTAATTGTTATATGTTGATAGATGCTAGTGCAACATTATCTTTTGTAACTCCTTTTGTGGCTAGTAGATTCGATAGAATCCGTGAGAGTCTTCTTAAACCCTTTGATATTTCTACTCTAGTGGGTGAGTCTATTCGAGTTGAGAGAGTCTATAGAGCTTATGTAGTGTCCATCTATTGTAAGGACATTATCATTGATCTGATTGAATTAGATGTGACTTATTTTGATTTGATCCTTGGTATTGATTGGCTCCACGCCTATTATGCCTTTGTTGATTGTAGAGGCCGAACCATTATGTTCCAATTTTCAAATGAATTTTGTTCTGGAGTGGAAGGGTGATTCTGTCACGACCCAAGCATAGGACCTAGACATGACATGGCGAATGGGAACCCGAAGGCATGCCAAATAAGCCTCTTACCATACCAATCACACATCCTTGGTCGCAAAAGAAAATTAAACAACAATAACAAGACATATAAAACAAGAAAAGTGGGACTAAGGGAAGTCTTGGGTAATCATAAAAGCATAAAAAGTCAAGCTCCCAGTATATGTTCATCATAATATCTAACAACACCTCTAACATAGAATGGAGCAGGGGCCAAGACCCTTTCTAGGCTCACCCCTATAGTAACAAGTGTTCAACATAAAGAAGTATCAAAATAGCAAGAGTAACATAGATAGCATCCTCGCACTTGACGCCTCAACAAAGTTTATCTCCAAAGTACCAAACTAGCCACGTGGAAGATGATCAAAAGATGCTCCGGCCCCTACATGGTAATATCATTTAGGCATAGAGTATGCATTAGTACAATTAAATGTAATAAGTATGTAGGATGCAATGCATGAAGTCATAAACCAATATAGTCAAAATGCATAATCATAGGCAACAGATAAGTATAATCTAAAAATGGCATGCATGAGTAATGTTTGAAATAAAATATGTTTGTCAATCATACAACTTGCATAGTACATGGTACACGTATGGGAAGAGACCTTAACCAACATAGAGGAAGTGAGCTACTACTTGGAATCCAAGGCATGACACCCCCTTGGTAAGGTGATTGAGGAATGTCACCCCCTCAACAAGGTGATCGAAGAATATCACCTCGTCGACAAGGTGTGGTCTACTTGCCATGGTTGCCATATAATGAATAATCCGAGGCATGTTACCCCTTTGTCAAGGTGATTGAGGCATATCACTCCCTCGATAAGCTATGGTCTACTTGCCATGGTAGCCATACAATGAATAATCTGATGCATGTCACCCCTTCATTAAGGTTATTAAGGAATCTCACCCCCTCAACAAGGAGTGGTATAACTAGATGGATCCACCAGAAAGCCATAAGAGAGATCATGTATAACCTATGGTGGAACATAATTTAGAGACAAACTTTATGTAAGGAACCCTTGAGTCAAGCCCCCATCTTAAGCCTCAATCGGTGCTAAGTCTAATTCCACGGTTTACTTGAAATGACCATACTTTAATCATAACATGAATAACTTGTAAGAGACTTGATAACATGACTTGAGTAGCTTATAAAAATGTCTGACCTCTAGTAATGAGCCTAACTTGAACATGAGAATAAATAACAATCATACATAATCCCTTGCTTTAACATGAATGGCTCACTAGAGGTAAAGCCTTGAAATAGGGATTAACGTGATACTTGCAACATCATAGATACTTTTCATGAATTCATTACATACATGAAAGCCCTTAATCATCATAAAGTCACTTGACTTGCAAATCATGTAATAAATCATCAATAACTTGAGAATTTTTATTCTGACATTTTATCAAACACTTGACGGGTTCATAATGCTTGTTCAAAATCATGCAATTCAAGAGTGAAATAATATGAGAAAACGCAATGCAATTCAACCCACCAATATATAGTAAAATCCTCATGTAGAGTACCTTGAAATCCATCACAAAGATTTATGATATTTCATAATTTCATAGCTCAAAACATGTATAGTCTCAATAGGCAAAATCAATTCATGTTATAAGCTCAATATAGATAGTCATGCATAATAAATAAACATTTCATAAAACCCCAACATAATTTATATTCATAATCCATAAAAAGAGAGACCCATAGATGATTCAACTTGAAAACACACAATTTTCATAAAAAGGAAGATTGGGCTCCATGGGTGAAAGGACCCAATGGATGAAACCCACATACCTCAAACATGGGTTTTCATGAATTGAGCTTGAAGGAAACTTTAAGCTTGAAGTGAATCCTTGAGTTCCAAAGTTGATCTTGAAATCCTTGAATTTGGAATAAGATATATGGTTAAGTCTTAGAGCGGTCTTTGAGAGAGTTTTGAGTGATGTAGAGTTGAAAAATGGCTAAGTATGGGTAATTTTACATTTTAGTGGGCATAGGGCTATGACCAAAAATACCCTTGGAACATAGGAAAAACTAAGGAAAAAGTTGAATTGATTCGCGTCTAGTCTACTATGTGGATCCATCCCGAAGGAACAAATAACACTAACGGACACTGTTTTACAAAAATTAGCATAAATTATTTTTTGTTATGGGTTTTCTAAAATTCAGGTCATACCCATTTCCCGCTCAGTTTTTTCCCCTGATCAAGAATATGAAGTCAAGTTTTCGATATCACATATGAATTTTGAGATATATGAAAATTACAATTATAGGCATTCTAAACCAGATTTTTGGGGTGCTTCAATATCTCTCCCTTGGGAGCATTAGTCCCCGAATTTCATAGAAATGTACATAAGAGAAGTAATCATGAGATTACAGCCTGACATGAATACAATAATACATTTAAGCATTATTTCAAAAAGTCTCAAAATGAATGTAAAAAATCATCATAAACTGGTTACCATGAACATAAATACATGATAAATGACTTAAGGGCTGAAACTTAAGACTTGAAATCATATAGAGGACTTAAATTAGTACCTTTGGCTTGAGTAGAGTAGAAGAGATATGGATATTGCTTTCTCATGTCTGCCTTGGCTTCCTATGTGGCACTTTCAACTTCTTGATTCTTCCAAAGGACCTTGACGGAAGCTACATCTTTGTTTCTCAACCTTTTCACTTGTCTATCCAAAATTTCCACTGGGTCCTCCTCATAAATCAAATTATCTTCTACAACACCATAACATCCAAGGGCACTATAGCACTTGTGTCAACCACACACTTTCTCAACATGGATACATTGAAGACTGGATGAACCATACTTATTTCCATAGGCAACTCCAACACATAAGTAACTTTATCCACTCTCCTAAAAATATTGTAAGGACCCATAAATCTTGGGCTTAATTTTCCTTTCTTGCCAAACTGGACCACACCCTTAATTGGTGAGACATTCAAGTAAACCCAATCACCAACCTTAAACTCAAGATCTCTTTTTCTCACATCGGAGTAGGACTTTTGTCTACTTTGGGCTATTTCCAATCTCTTCCTTATCAACCTCACCTTCTCCAAGGCCTCCATGACCAGATCCAGACTTAGTAAAACCATTTCCTCCACTTCAAACCACCTGACCAGTGATCTACGATGCCTACCATAAAAAGTTTCAAAAGGAGCTATACTAATGCTTGAGTGGCAGCTATTGATATAAGCAAACTCAAGGAGTGGAAGATGTTCATCCCAACTACCTTAAACTCAAAAACACAAGCTCTAAGAATATCCTCAAGAGTTTGGATAGTACTCTCGGGTTGACCATCCATTTGAGGATAAAAAGTTGTGTTAAGCTTAACTTTGGTACCAAGACCTCTTTGGAAGGACCTCCAAATATGATAAGTGAATTAAAGACTATGATCCAAAATAATAGAAAAGGACACCCCATGCAATCTAACCAACTAATGTATATACAACTTGGCGTAATCTTTGTCACTATAAGTGGTCTTGACTGGTAGAAAGTGAGCCAACTTTGTCATTTTATACATAATAACCAAAATAGAATAAAAATGTTTCCTACTATTAGGAAATCGAACTACAAAATCCATGTGGATGTCTTCCCACTTCCAAGTACGAATCTCTATATCTTGGGCTAGGCCAACTGGCCTTTGATGTTTGGCTTTCACTTGTTAGCAATTCTAACATCCAGATATGAACTTGGCAATGACCCTCTTCGTAGCACCCCACTAGTATACTTCTTTCAAGTCTCTATACATCTTTGTAGAACTAGGGAGAATGGAATTGGATAAGTTATGGGCCTCCTTCAAGATCAATTCTTTCAATTCATCCACATTTGGCACACACAACCTACCTTGGTACCTAAGGGTACCATCTCCCCCCTGGGAGAAAACCTCCTTTTTACCATCTTTCACCAAGGCTTTCAACTCTAGAAAGACATGGTCAAGGTCTTGTTTTGCGTTTACGTACTCAATCAAGAAAGATTTAGAATGACCAACAACCACTACAATCACGATCTAAGCCTAAGACCTAGATGTGACACAACGAATGGGAACACGAAGGGACCCCAAACAAGCCTCTTACAATATCATACACACATCCTTGGTCGTGGAAGAAAAATAAACAATAACAAGTGATAAATAAGGAAAAGGGGCTAAGGGAAGTCTTGGATAATTGTAAAATACTCATGAGGCAAGGTCAAAGCATAAATACATCAATTGTTCAGAAAATAACTCTAAACATAGATTGGAGAGGGAGCTAAGACACTCTCCAGGCTCACCCTCATAGTATCAAGTGTTCAATATAAAGGAAATAATAAAAAGACAAAAGTAACATAGATAGCTTCTCGGACTTGCGGACTCACCGAAGCGTATCTCCAGAGCACCAATCTAGCCACATGGAGGATGATTAAAAGGTGCTCCAGTTCCTACATGGCAACATCATGTAGATATAGAGTATGTGTTAGTACGTTTGAATGTATTAAGTATTTAGGATGCAATCCAACAAGATAAGCAACATAGTCAAAATGCGTAATCATTAGCAATGGATAAGTATAATATCAATATGGCTTGCATGATTAATGCTTAAGGTAAAACATGCTTGTAAACCATATAACTTGCAAATATAGATTACATGTGTAGGAATAGACCATATCAACATAGCCCAAGCATACTATTACATGAACTCCAAGGCATGCCACCTTCTTGGAAGGTGAGTGAGGTACCTACCCCTCAATGAGGGACTGCAGGAATGTCATCCCCTGATAAGGTGATTGAGATATATACCCCTTAACATGGTAGTACGGGCATGCCACCCCCCGATAAGGTGATTGAGGCACATACTATTATAGTACGAGCATGCAACCTCCCGGCAAGATGATTGAGGTACATGCCCCTCAACAAGGTAGTATGGGCATGCCACCCCCGACAAGCTGATTGAGGCTTGTCACCCCCTAAACAAGGTGTGGTCAACTTTCAACACCATAGATACTTTCTGTATATTCAATGCATACATACAATCTTTTAATCTTCATAATGTCATTAGACTTGTAAACCATGTAATAGACCATCAATAACTCAATAATCCTTATCAAGACATTTCATCAAATACTTGGTGGATATGTAATGCTACTTTAAAATCATTTAACTCAAGAGTGAAATAATATGAGAAAACTCAGTGTAAATCAACCCACCAACATATATTAAAAACCTCATGTAAGATACCTTGAAATTCATCATCAAATCTTATAATAGATCATAGTTTCTTATCTCATAACATGCATAGTCAATAACATTTCATAAAACCCCAACAAGGTTTATAATCAAAATTCATAATAAAAGATACTCGTAGATAATCCAACTCAAAAACATATAATTTTCATAAAAAGGGAAGGTTAGGCACCATGGGTGAAAGGACCCAATGGTTGAAACGCACATACCTAAATTTGGAGATTTCTTGATATAGATGTGAAGGAGACTTGAAGCTTGAATGGAGTTATTGAGATCCAGAATTAAGCTTAAGACACTTGAATTTGGAGGAAATATTTGGTGAAGTGTTAGAGTGGGTTTTTAGAGGGTCTTGAGTGATATAAAGTTGAAAAAATGGATCAGTATTGGTGTTTTTATGAGTAAGTAGGTATAGGGCCATCACCCCAAGGTCCTTCAACTAAATTAGAGTTTTGAGGAAAAATTAACATTGATCTACGCCCTTGGCGCGTCGCAGCTAAGGCGCGGATCACCACTGGATTTCATAATTTTGCAAAATTTATTTTTTGATATGGGTCCTCTAAAATTGGTGTTATACCTACTTTTCACTCAATCTTGCCCCACTGATCAAGAATATAAAGATGGATTTTTAATATCACGCATGAATTTTGAGATATATGGAAATTATGATTATGGGCATTTTTGAAGCACATTTTTGGGGTGTTTCAACTACACCACCATTATCAACTTCATAAAACCTAATCTCCAATCTAGCCAACCGGTGAACCTCTCTAGCCATCTCCTTGCCACCATTATCAACATGAGTTGGACTACCCATAGACACCCTACTTAGAGCATTGGCCATAACATTAGCTTTGACAAGGTGATAATGTACATTCATATCTTAATTTTAAGGAGCTCTAACGATCTTCTTTGTCTCAAGATAAGATCTTTTTGGGTGAACACATATTGGAGACTTTTTTGGTCGGTAAACACATCAATATGAACCCCATATAAGTTGTGATGCCAAATGTCTAAAGCAAATACAACGGTCGCCAATTCAAGATCATGGGTGGGATAATTCTTCTCATGAACCTTAGGTTGTCTAGAGGCATATGCTATCACCTTACCAAAAAAACACCCAAACCAATTCTTGAGGCATCACAATATACAAAAAATCTTTCCAACCCTTCTCGTAGAGCCAAGATAGGAGCGGAGACAAGATTAACTTTCAAAGTTTGAAAAGTCTTGTCACATTCATTGGTCCACACAAATTTTGCCTTCTTTTGTGTCAACTTAGTCAGATGAGAAGAAATAGAAGAGAAACCATTTAGAAATCTCTGGTAATAACCCAGTAAACCCAAGAAACTTCTAATATCCGATGGAGTCAATGGTCTAGGCCAATTAGTAATCACCTCTGTCTTCTTAGGATCCACCTTAATGCCATCACCCGATACCACATGCCCTAGAAAAGCAACCTCTTTCAACCAAAGTTCATATTTTCCATATTTAGCATACAACCTCTCCTCCCCATGATTTGCAACACCACCCTCAAGTGATTCACATGCTCTTCCTCACTATGGGAATAAATCAAGATGTCATCAATAAACACCACCATAGTACCTTTTGCAACACCACCCTCAAGTGATTCACATGCTCTTCCTCACTATGGGAATAAATCAAGATGTCATCAATAAACACCACCATAAATATGTCAAGGTAGGGTTTAAAAACCCTATTCATGCGATACATAAATATAACTGGTGCAGTAGACAACCCAAAGGACATAACCACAAACTTAAAGTTCCCACACCTTGTTCGAAAAGTCATCTTAGGAATATCAAACTCCTTCACTTTCACTTGGTGATACCCCGACTGAAGATCAATCTTAAAAAAGTGACTAGCCCCTTAAAGTTGATCAAAAAGGTTATCAATTCTTGGTAGAGGTACTTGTTCTTTATGGTGACTCTATTAAGTTGTCGATACTCAATGCATTCTAAGAGAACCATCCTTACTTCACAAGTAACACTGGTGCACCCCAAGGTGACTTACTAGGCCTTAGGTAACCCTTTTCTAACAAATACATCAATTGCTCCTTCAACTCCTTTAACTCCATCGGGTCCATATGGTAAGGGGGAGTAGATATTGGTTGAGTATCGAGAAGGAGGTCTAAACTAAAGTCTATTTCTCTTTTAGGAAGAACACTGAGAAGCTCATCGGGAAAGACATCAAAAAACTCATTAATCACCCAAAACTAACTCAATAGTAAGGACTTTTGAAACACTCCAAAAAGTGCCCAAAAATATGCCTCGAAAATTCTTATAATCTTAATATCCATATATTTCAAAATCTGTGTATAATATCAAAAATTTGACTTCATATTCTTGATCAGAGGGAATATTGATTGGAAAATAGGTACAACCCAAATTTAGAAGACGCAGACCGAAAAATAAATTTTGCCAACTTTGTGATTCTAATAGGGATACGCGATACCTCCATGATACGGACCCATTGCAGACCTATATATTTTATTGCCAGATTATCCTATTTTGATCCAAGACCTTGGGGTCTTGGGCCTAAGCCTTCCTATGCATAAAAACACCTATGCTTAGTCATTTTCCAACCTCATATCATTCAAGACATTTTGCAAAACCCTCTCTAACACTTAGCCGAATATTTTCATCCAAATTCAACTGTCCCAAACTCATCTCCGAATCTTAAAAATTCATTCAAGCTTTAAGTTCTCATTCAAATCCTCATTACGGGAATCCCCAAAGTTCAGGTATATGGGTTTCGACCACTAGGTCCTTCCATCCATGGTGTCCAACCTTTCTTTTTATGTAAATGCATGTTTTCAAATTGAATTATCTATGGGTATCTCTTACTATGAATTCCATTGTAAACTATGTTAGGGTTTCATGAAATGTGGACTATTTAAGTATGTTTTGAGTTATGAATCTATGATCTACTATGAGATTTAATGAGATATTTCAATGTATTTTGCATGAGGGTTTTACCAAGTGTTGGTGGTTTGATTTACGTTAAGTTTTCTCACATGATTTCACTCTTGAATTGTATGATTTTGAACTAATATTACACACCCACCAAGTGTTTGATAAAATGTCTGATTAGGGGTTCTTGAGTTATTAATAATAATTATATGGTGAAACGACCCCAAAAAGTGCCCAAAAAAAGTGCCCGAAATCTTAAATTCGATATATCTGAAAATTCATGCGTGATTTCAAAAATCTGACTTCATATTCTTATTCAGGTGGTCAAATTGAGTTGAAAATGGGTCTAACCCCATATTTTGAGCAAATGAATCGCAATTTTAATTTTTAAAGTGTCAAATTCTAGTGAGTGGTGCGTGTCATTGGCGCGATGCGCCATAGTGTTATTTTTTGCCAGTTTTGTTGAGTCGGTCCAAGGATTTTGTGTCTTGGGCCTAAGCCTTCCTATGTTTGAAAATATGTATAATTAGCCTTATTTCACACTCATATCATATAAGACATTCCCAAATACTCTTTCTAATACTTATATAATATTTCTCTCCAAATTTCAAGTCCCAAAACTCATCTGGATACTAAGGTTATCATTCAATCTTCAAGTCTCCATCTCCAATCTTCCTCAAGGATTCTCCTAAGTCAAGGTACGTGGGTTTCTTTCATGGGTTCCTTTCACCCATGATACCCAAGTCTCACTTTTATTTAAAATTGCATGATTTAAAGTTGATTTACTCATGGGTCTTATTCATTATGAATTTCACTACACACTATATTGGGGTTTCATGAAACTATGGTTGTTTTAGCATGTTTTAAGCTATGAATCTAAGATCTATGATATGATTTAATGAGGGGTTTTGATTTATATTATTTGCGGGTGTTAGCAAGTATCTATTTATGGTTTTACATTAGATCTTCTAGCGTGAATACACTCTTGGATAGCATGGTTTTACTAGTACTACACACCCACCAAGTGTTTGATAAATGTACGGTTTAGATTTCTTGAGTTATTGATGGTCTATGGCATGACTTATGAGTCAAGTGGATTATGATGATGAAAGAAATATATATATATATATATATATATATATATATATATATATATATATATGTGTGTGTGTGTGTGTGTGTGTGTGTATATATATATATATATATATATATATATATATATATATATATATATATGTGTGTGTGTGTGTGTGTGTATGTGTGTGTGTGTGTTTAACTCATGTAAAATACCTAGGGTATTGCAAGTGAATTGTTGGGCTCTCATATTGTTATGTTTTTGGGAATTGTTGATGAGTTATTGAGTTCTTATGCTAAGGATTATGCTCTTTTGAAGTGTGAAGCCTACTAAAATGTGTTATGAACTATGTTATAAGTTGTACCCTCTAGTACAAGGTCAATTTCTACATTTAGGGGTTATCAACTATATTGTACACTATACGCTCATGTACGAATCAATGCTGCTCACTTACTCATATCTACAAGAAGGGGTTATGAACTATGTTTTGCTCCTTACCCTCGTGTATTATTTGAGGTTATACAAGGTACTCATATGAAGGGGTTATGAACTATCTGGTACACCTCACCCCTATATAATTAAATATTTATGTATTATCTCATGCTCATAAGTAGGGATTATGACCTATGATACCTTCCACTCTCATGTGCTATTCACTTACTCATATCCACATGAATGAGGTTATGAACTATGTTGTAGTCCTTACCCTTATGTATGATTTGAGGTTATGCAATATACTCATATGTAAGGGTTATGAACTATGCTATCTCTGTACCCTCATGTACTACCCATTACCTACTACAAGGGGCTATATCCCTTACCCTCTAGTACAAAGTATTTGGATGATCTAATCATGTCATCTTATTATATCAAACAAGTTATGCAAATATGATTATTTTCAAGCATATTTTACTTCAAACATCATGCATGCCTGCCATATTGTGTTATGATTAGTTATTGTCTAATTATGCATTTCGATTATGTGTTTATTTCTTGTTGCATTGCCTCGTACATACTTAGTACATTCAAACATACTAATGTATACTCTATGCCTAGATGATATCACTATGTAGGAACCTTTGCCCCTATTGATCTCCTCCTCGTTTCTAGATGGATTGTTCAAGGTAAGTTTTGGTGAGTCTTTATGTCCGGGGACAATATCTATCTCCTTTCATGCTTATGTTTAGATTATATCTTGTATATTTAGATTACCTATTTTCATTACTATGAGGTTGAGCCTGGTTGCTTGTCTTTACCCCCGTTAAGTTCTATATTTAGAGATGTTGTTGGACAAGTATGTAATGATGCTATAAGCTTGACTCTCTTGAAGTTTTATGAAATGAAGGTTTCCCTTTAGTCCCTATGCCCTTATTTCCACTCTTTTATTGTTCTTTGATTGTTTTAGTAGCCAAGGATGTGTAATGATATGCTAACAGGCTTGATTGGGATTCCTTTGGGGTCCCCATGAGCCGTGTCACATCTAGGCCCTAGTTTGGGTCGTGACAAACTTGGTACCAGAGCACTAGGTTGTTACGTCCTGTAAGTCAAATACACTGAGTCGATTAGAGTCTTATTCATGGTTGTCTTGTGCACCACAACTATGAGTACGAGGCTATGAGGCATTTTAGGAAATATTTCCCTTCTTCATGTTCTAAGACATGTTGTAGAGTTGAAGTAAGTTTTTCCCCCTAACGATTGTTTTGTGCTATTCTAGATCATGCCAAATGCAAGAGGAAGAAAAGCTCTTACACCTAAAGACGACCGGTCTACCCCGCTTCTCAAGCTCCTCAAGGTGTAGGGGCTACCGAGATTGAGTTACGAATTGCTATAACTATGTTGACCAAGGTAATGATCGCTCAACTCAACCGATCGATGGGTGCCCTTAATACTTCAAATTGTAAGAGTGGAGATAGGAAGTCTAAGGGAGCCTATTTTAAATGAAAGTTCCAAAGCCTCAAATATAGATATGATGCTATGTGTCCAACATGTGGTAAGGTTCATAGAGGTCGATGTTTGAAAGGCACCAGTGCTTCTTTTCATTCTGGTAAAGAGGGGCATAAGAGAAAGAATTGCCTGTTAAACCCATAGGGGTGAAGAAGAAGGGGTTCAACGTGAAGATATCAATGGTAGGATGACTAATCCCAAGTGCCAAAAGTATGGTAAGGGCCATAGTGGCTTATGTTTGAAGAAGTCTAATGCTTTCTTTGGTTGTGGAGGATTTGGGCACAAAGTTAGTGGTTGTCCTCATCCTCATGCTCAACACAAAGGTGGATATGATGGTCCTCTAGGCCAAGGTGCCAATGCAGGCCAAGGAGTGGTGATGATACGCCTGATGTTGCTACCAGTAAGTTGAGGTTTCCTTTGACTTGGATGTGTATGCATAGGTGGTTTCGGTATGTCATTATTTCTTTCTTGGTTCTTTTTGGTTGCTAGTGGGCTTCTTGGGTGAGTCTCGAGTTACTATGTGAATCTTTTGGTGTCTACCTCTTTGTTAAGCTTATTATTGCGAGAAGGTTTGTAATTGTTGTTCCGTGGTCATGATGCGTCTAGGTCTTGCCTTCTGATTTTGTTGGATTGGATGTGGTGAGTTTTTAGATCATACTTACAGTGCATTAGTTGCATGCATATTGTGTCTCCTTTGATTTTAATGCTCATAGAGTTAGATTCTAACTCCCTAGTAAACTGTCTTTGAACAGGAGGTGGTCAAGAGGTAGCAAAAGAGGTAGGCCCAATTCTTGTCTTAAGGTACAATTGATTTCTAAGGGTTACATGTATCGTCTTATGGTAATTAGGGGTGTTGAACCTAAGTTATCTTGTATATTGAGTTGTTTTGGTGGTAGATGAGACCTTGAATGTCCTTTCTGATATGTTGAATTGGGGTAGTGTCTTTTAGTTTTCTAGTGCACCGGCTATGTCTATAGGACTCAGGAATAGGGTCTTTTACCCCTCCTTTGTTATGCTTATGGTGTCCCTTGGTGGTGATATGTTGGTTTGTTTCTGGAAGTTAGGAAGAGCTTGTGAATCATTAGAGGATGATGTTGAGAATTTTGATGTACGTGAGGTTGCTTGTGAATTATGGGAAGTGGGAATCTTTGGGAGTAATGTTGCAAATCTTGGGGGATGAGAGGTTATGTGTTAAATATGCTAAGTGTGAGATGTGGGTAACCAGAGAGTGATTAGAACTCCTTAAGGATTATGATATGAGTGTGCATTATCACCTCGGTAAGGCTATGCTGTGCTCGATGATTTAAGTAGGGTGTCTAGGGGTAGCCTAGCATATGTGGATGATGGTGACAAAGAGGTGATTATAGAGGTCCATTGGTTGGCTAGATTGGGAGTGTCATGACCCAAGAGTAGGGCCTAGACCTGACTGGCGAATGGGGAATCTGAAGGAACCCCAATATGCCTCATAGCATATGCACATCTTTGGTCATGGAAGCTAGATAAAACAACATGAGAAACATAAACAAGTGAAATTGGGACAAAGGGTGAGAGATTTATATTTAATTAGCTTAAATATTATAAGCGAGTCAAAGCTCAAGTATAATACATATCTTGTCAAATAACACCTCTAACCTAGAGCTTAATGAGGACCAAGACAACCAACCGACTCACCCTTATTGTCATAAGTATATGATAAAATAAAAAAAATCTTAATACATAGAATAAGAGAATAGTCATTATCCCCAGAATGGAGGACTCACTATAGGCTAACTTAAACAATTCGTCTAGCCACGAGAAGAATCAATAAGAGCTCTGGTTCCTACATGGTAACATCATGTAGGCATAGAGTATGCGTTAGTACATTTGAATGTACTAAGTATGTAGGATGCAATGCAACAAGAGATAGACATGGTAACATCATGTAGGCATAGATCATGCGTTAGTATGCTTGGATATACTAAGTACATAGGATATAATGCAAGAAGAGGTAGGTAACATAGTCAAAATGCATAAGCAATAGATAACACATTAATAATATGGCATGTATGATCAATGCTTAAGTAAATCATGCTTTGCAAATTATCCATCTTACATAAAACATAATATATAAGTATAGGAAGAAACCTCAACTGATATACATAAGACCAACCGAGCTATGACTTAGAATCCTAATGTCAACCCTACACCAGAAGAACGAGGGAAGTTACTAGCAAAGGTAAACCTCCTAATTACTAAGTGGATCCACTAAGCCAAATGTGAACTAGGTACTCACCTATAGTTCTTGGACTCAGATACTCGCCTCAAGCCCGAACTTGGGTACTCGCCTCAAGCCCTCATATTTAGAGTAGCTCACCTCCTAGAGATTTGGGGACTCACCTCTAAACCCTTCACATATGGTGACACATAGTTTTAGGACTTGGGAACTCACCTCTAGTCCACGCAGTGCTAAGTCTAATCCCACGAAATACATAAGATAATCATACTTTAATAACTTGACACAAACATAGAGACATGACATGAGTAGCTCTTAACATCATTGACCTCAAATGGAGGGCCTAATCATCATACATGAGAATGGGTCATCATCAACATTACCCTTACATTAGCATCAACATCAAAAACTCACAAGAGGTAAAATCTTCAAAAGAGGGGCTTAATCCGGCCCGACAACATCATCAACATTTCCATGAATTAGACATATCTTTAGAAAGCTTAAAATCACCATGAAGTCATTAAACTCATAAGAAATGCAATGGAACTTCAATTCCTCAAGAAATCATAACAGTACATTTAGTCAAACACTTAGCGGGTGTGTAGTGCTAGTGTAAATCCATGCAATTCAAGAGTGAAAACATGCATATAATTCCCATGTAAAACAATTAATCAACACATTGTAACACCCTCAAGCAACATACATTAAAATCATTCACTAATATCACATTAGATGAAAGATTCATAGCTTAAAACATGCTAAAACAATCATACTTTCATGAAACCACAATTCAGTTGTGCAATAAAATTTATAATAATCAAGACCCATGAGTAAATCAACTTTAAATCATTCAATTTAAGTAGAAAAGAGGATTGAGCACCATGGATTAAAGGACCCAATCGTTGAAACCCATATACCTTAGCATTAGAGAACCCTTGAAAAAGATTGGAGTTGGAGACTTGAAGCTTGAATGAAATCCTTGAAGAAATCCTTAAGATTGGTCTTGAGTTTTGGGACTTGAATTTAGGGTGAAATATGAGTCTAAGTGTTTCAGAGGATATTGGGGAATGTTAAGGATGATATGAGGGTGAAAAAAGGTGATGTATATGTATTTTTAAGTATGGGAACCCTTAAGCTCAAGACTTGAAGGTCTTGGAACAAAATTAAAAAAATAGGACCAAAAAAACACTGGTCTCGCGATGTGGATAACTCACTGGAAGTTGCATTTCTACACAAATGAGTTCTACGAAAATGAGCATAAATTCTTCATCCAAACTAGAATAAGGTGAAACCAAGTGATTAGGAAAGCTAATTCAAAGAGCTTCAATTTGGTAGGTCGTGGGCGACCCAGTTCTTTGTGTGTTAAGAGATATGCCCCTTTAAAGTTGACTCTCCTAAATCGCATTTTTGTGATTTTCGAATTTTGATACGGTTGCTCTAAAATTTGGGTTAGACCCATTTCCCACTCAATTTTGACCCCCTGCCCCTGAACAAGAATATGAACTAGAACTTTTGAAAAAACAAATGGATTTTTTGATATATAAATATTACGATACCGGGAACTTCCAAGGCACATTTTTGGGCACTTTTTGGGGTTGTTTCAATATCTCTCCCTTGGGATCATTCGTCCCCGAATGTAAAAGAAATGTACCAGACAAGAGTGATCTTAAACAAATCAACCCTAACAAGAATGCAATATTGCATTTAAAACACCATTTTCAAAATCTAAATGTAAGTGTAAAATCATCGTAAACTTGCCATCTTAAACATGAATGCATATGAATGACATAGGGGCTGAAATATAAGGCTTGGAATCATGAAAAGGACTTAACATGTCATCATAAGATGGAATAAGATGAAAGAGATAAGGATATTATTTCTCCATGGCCACACCGGCTCCCCGAGAAACACCTACGAATAGATGACTCTTTAAAAGGGCCTTGATGAACACTAGATCCTCATCAATCAACTCCTCCACTCCTCCATCCAGCACCTCCATCGTGACCTTCTTCTAAGCCAACTTATCCTCTACTTCACCCACAACTTCAAAGAGTTCTATAGCACTAGAGTCACCAACATATTCCCTCAACCTAGAAGTATGATAAACCGGATAAACCATAACCTTACCATAGGCAAGCTACCTAGAGCACCGACCTCAACATTAGCCTTATTGGGAAAAAATAATGCACACTCATTTCGTAATCCTTAAAGATTTTTAACCACCTTCTTGCTATCCATAATGCACACCTATCATATTTAGCAACAAATCTCTCATCCTCCAAGACTTGGAACACTACCCCCAAACGATTCACAAGCTTTAAACAAATCAATACCTCATCACTAGAGACCACCATAAACATATCTTGATACGATTTTAAGACCCTATTCAAGAAACCCACAAACACTACTGGTGCATAAGCAAACCAAACAACTCCACCAACATTCAAAATGATCATTCCTAGTTTGAAAAGGACACTTAGGGATATCACCTACCCTCCTCCACACTTGAGAACAAAACCTAAACCTCAAATCAACCTTAGAGAAGTGCCTAACCCATTGTAGTTGACCAAATAGATCGACCATCCTTAACCATCATATTACAACCTTACAGGTTCTACACTCATTGGAAGCGTTCTATGCAAGTAGCCCAAACTACCACGAGACCTCTAACCCATCAAGCTAAGTTTAACCAAGATCACAGGACAACAACCTTACGGGTTCTATACTCATTGGAAACATGCTATGCAAGTAGCCCAAACTACCCCAAGACCTCCCACCCATCACATTAAGTCCAACAAAGATCACAAGACAAGACTCTATGCAACGATAACATAGGGAAACCCTTATAGACCCATACTAGCAACAATAGACTCATGCAATCATCCGGGACACACACGTGAATCCTATTAGCATAAAGAATCACAAAAAGGATAACAACTCCCTGACCTATCAAATTACCCCACTTAAATGGTTGGTCACAATATTGGCCTTACTTAATGTCAACTAAGTCAGAACAGAGGTAATAGAAGATAACCTATTCACAACCTCCGGTAATAGCCTGTTAAGCCCAAGAACCTCCTAGCACCCAAGGGAGTCAAGGTGTAGTCTAATAGCTAATCACCTTCGTCTTACTAAGATCCACCTTAATGCCATCACTCGATACCACACGACCCAGGAAGGCAACCTCTTACATCAAAAATTCTCATTTCTCCTATCAAGCATCCCACCTTCTTTCTTAAACTTTGTAGTACTATCCTCAAATGAGTCACGCACACTACCTCATTAGGGAAACAAACCATTATATCATCACCAACTATAAGCCTATTAGAGTAAGGACTAAAGATCTTAATTATGAGATTTATAGGCATAACCGATGCACTAGTCAAACTAAATGACACTACCCTAATTTCAAATATCAGAAAGGGACATTCAAGGCCTCATCTACTACCACCAATAATTGTGTAAATAAAACAACTTAGGTTCAACACCTCCAATTCTCACAAGATGATAAATGTAACCCCTTAGAGATCAATTGTACTTTAAGACATGAAATGGACCTACCCCCTACTATCACTTGACCACCACATCAAGACTCTCCCACTCAAGGATGGGTTCATTAGGGAATCGAGGTCTAATTCTACGAGTCCTACCATCCATGAAGACAAAATATGGAAGCAACTATTCCATCCCTTAGATGATATCAAAATCCACTGTGCCAACTCCAACAAGCCATAAGGCAAGACTTAATGCAATATAAACTCAGACCAACACCTATAAACTTTCTAGCAATAATATTTAGCCGGAGCAGTAGCTAGAGAAGCAAGAGCAGCAAGGCTAAAAGTGGTCTCAGGCATTCCAACGGCATGAACTCCAATTTTATCTATGTCACAGGTTTGATGATCCCTAACGCACACAAAACCAATCTCATAACTTTTTTTCCAGGCAGAAGGAAAGAGAAAACAAGCGAAACAAAGTGGAGCAAGGAGGAGGGAAGATCTACTTAGAATTGGCTATCAGTGAAGCCCAAGTATGACATAGATAGAGGAAAGAAAATCTCATACATGCCGAAGGTACATCTGAGACCTTCCTTCCAAGCAACTATGACATAGATAGACAGATACAGGTGTACTTCAGGAAACTAGCAAGCCTTGCCATTCGGATGAAAGGAATATCATCCTAACGAAAGCCTGATTCTTCCCTTATCAATGTTTGAGATGCCTGGTTGTGCCAATTTCCCTAGTTGATAATATGACTTATTCCAACCAAGAGATAAACACCAAAGGTTCAAATCACAACTCAAGACACACAAGAAGCCCACTAGCAACCAAAAGTTATAATGAAAGAAATGGTAAAACTTGGTCCATCAACATCAAAACCTTCAACTTACCTTCCTATGCCTTCCTTTTTGACGCGGTATGATCAACTAGAAGAGTAAAGAACATTCCTTAGAGGGGGGAAACCTTATCTCACTTCTAAGGCATGACATTGACTATAAATAAGGGAAACATTTCCTAAAACATCTCATAGCCTCCTTCTCATAGTTGTGGTGCATAACACAACCATGAATAAGACTATCATCGACGCAGTATGTTGGACTCCAAGAATCTAACAACCTAGTGCTCTGATACCACCTTTTACATAACTCAAGCCTAGGGTCTAGATGTGATCGAAAAATGAGGAACCCGAAGGAACCCCAAACAAGACTTATAGCATTTTAATTACACATCCTTGGTCGCAGAAGTTAGATAAATCAATATGTGAAACATAAACAAGGGAAATTAGGACAAAAGGTGAGAGATTTATGTTTAAATAACTTGAATATCATAAGCAAGTGAAAGCTCAAGCATAATATGTATCTTGTCCAACAACACCTCTAACATAGAACTTAGCGAGGGTCAAGACAACCAACCGGCTCACCCTCATTGTCATAAGTATATGATAGAGTCAAAAGAATCATAATACATAGTATAAGAGAATAGTAATTGTCCCCGGAATGAAGACTCGCCAAAGGCTAACTTGAACAATACATCTAGTCACGAGAAGAATCAATAGGAGCTCCAGTTCCTACATGGTAACAACATGTAGGCATAGAACATGAGTTAGTATGTTTGAATGTACTAAGTATGTATGAAATGCAAGAAGAGCTAGGCAACATTGTCAAAATGCATAAGTATATGCAATAGATAGCACAACAACAATATGGCATGTATGATCAATTGTTAAGTAAATCATGCTTTGCAAAACATCTATCTTACATAGAACATAATATATAAGTGTGGGAAGAAATTTCACTAAAGATCTTAATTATGAGATTTATAGGCATAACCGATGCACTAGTCAAACTAAATGACACTACCCTAATTTCAAATATCAGAAAGGGACATTCAAGGCCTCATCTACTACCACCAATAATTGTGTAAATAAAACAACTTAGGTTCAACACCTCCAATTCTTACTTGCCAAGGTAAACCTCCTAATGACTAAGTTGATCCACTAAGCCTTATGTGAACTGGGTACTCACATCTAGTTCTTGGACTCGGGTACTCGCCTCAAGCTTGAACACGGGTACTCACCTCATGCCTTCATATTTAGAGTACTCGCCTCTTAGGGATTTGGGGACTCACCTCTAAACCCTTCACCTATGGTGGCACATAGTATTGTGACTTGGGGACTCACTTCTATTTCGATGACTATTGAACCTGGGGACTCACCTCTAAACCCTTCACCTATGGTGGCACATAGTTTTGGGACTTAGGGATTCACCTCGAGTACACTCGGTGCTAAGTCTATTCCCATAGAATATATAAGATAATCATACTTTAATAACTTGACACAAGCATAGAGACATGGCACGAGTAGCTCTTAACATTATTAAAATCAAATGGAGGGCTTAATCATCATACATAAGAATAGGTCATAATCAATATTACCCTTACATTAGCATCAACATCAAAGACTCACAAGAGGTAAAATCTTTGAAAAAGGGGCTTAATTCGGCCTGACAACATCATCAACATTTGTATGAGTTAGAAAAATCTTTAGAAAGCTTAAAATCACCATAAATTCATTCAATTCATAAGACATGTATTGGACCTTCAATTCCTTAAGAAATCATAACCGGATATTTTATTAAACACTTGGTGGTTGTGTAGTACTAGTATAAAACCATGTAATTTAAGAGTGAAAAAATGCAATTAAATCCTATGTAAAACCATTAATTAACACTTTGTAAGACCCTCAAGCAACATAAAACAAAGCCCTTCACCTAATCTCACATTAAATCTAAGATTTATAGCTCAAAAAATGCTAAAACAATCATACTGTCATGAAACCCCAATTCATTGGCTAGTGAAACTTATAATAATCATGACTCATGAGTAAATAAACATTAAATCATGCAAGTTAAACTAGGAAAAAAGGATTAGGTTCCATGGAGAACCCTTGAAAGAGATTGAAGATGGAGACTTAAAGCTTGAATGAAATCCTTGAAGAAATTCTTAACATTGATCTTGAGTTTTGGGACTTGAATTTAGGGTGAAATATGAGTCTAAGTGTTTGAGAGGATATTCGTAAATGTTAAGGTTCATAAAATCCTTTATCTTAGCTCGATAGGAAAGAACCAGTTGAGAAATGCGGCTTTGAACTCTTCCCAAGGGATAGCATTATCATTCCCCTTCTCCAACTTCCATTGTGTAAACCAAATTTAAGACAGCCCTTCAAGTTGGTAGGATGCCAACTCTGTTTTTTCCTCCGAATTGACCCCCATGATAGATAGCACCTTATACACCTCGTCTATGAACTCTTGCGGATCCTCCTCCGTCTTATATTCATGGAACTCCAGTGGGTTCATTCTAGTGAAATCCCTTACCCTAGAAGCTGGTGTGGGAGCATGAGGAGCTTTGGCCCCTTAGTTTATTTAGTTGGCCATAACATGAGCCAACATTGCAATAGCATCTCGGAACTCATCTTGGGCCACCCCTCCTTCTTGAGGAGCTTGAGGAGTAGGTGGGGAAAATTCTTGGAATCGACATGATCTAGAAGAAGAAAGAGCATCCATTAGGGGAAAAGCCTTACACTTACATCTGAATCACGATATAGACCATGGAGAAGTGAAACATTTCCTAAAATGCCTCACAACTTCCAATTCAGAGTTGTGGCGTGCTTCATAACCATTAATAAGACTCTAATTGATGTGGTGTACTGGATTTCAAGGACTATTAACAAATTAGTGCTCTAATACCAAGCTTGTCACAACCCAAGCCTAGGGCCTAAATGTGACATGGTGAATGGGAATTCTGAAGTCAACTCAAATAAGCCTGTTAACATATCATTCACACATCCTTGGTTGCGGAACTAAAATAAACCATAATCACAAAAGATTAGAATAAATAGGAAAGCATAACTAAGGGAAAGGTTTGAACATAATCAAGTCATAAACAGTCAAGATCATAGCATAAATACATCACAATATCCAACATACACCTCTAACTTGGAATGGAGCAGGGTCCAAGGCACTTTGGGGGTTCACCCTCCTAATATCAAGTGTTCAACATAAGGAAGTCATAAAATAGCAAGAGAAAATAGATAGTGTCATCGAACTTAATAACTCACCAAAGCTTATCTTCAAAGTACCTCACTAGCCACGTGGAGGATGATCAAAAGGATCTCTGGTTCCTACATAGTGATATCATGTAGGCATAGAGTATGCATTAGTACATTTGAATGTACAAAGTATGTAGGATGCAATTTAATAAGATATAAGCTAAACTAGTCAAAATGCATAGTAATAAGCAATAGATAAATATAATGTCAATATGGAATGCATGATCAATGCTTGAAGTAAAGCATGCTTGTAAATCATTCAACCTGCATAGAACATAATACATATATGGGAGGAGACCGTAATCAACATAGACCAAGTAGCTACAACTTGTAATGCAAGGCATAACACGCCTTCAACAAGGTGGAATAGGCATGACACCCCTCGGCTAGGTGTGGTCTATTTTCCAAGGCAAACCAAACATTATAACGTGATTAGATGGATCCACTAGTATAGCAAGGGTAATAATCATAATCCTATGATGGCACATAGTTTATAGAATAAAGACTTAATATAAGGTCCCCTTGAGTCGATCACCCATCTTAAGCATCAATCGGTACTAAATTGACTCCCACGGAATACTTGAAATAATCATAACTTGTATAGCTTGTAAGAAACATGGAAATATGGCATAAGCAGCTCTTGAAACATGTTTGACCTCTAGTTGTGAGCCTAACTTCAACATGAGAGTAAACAATCATACATGAACCCTTGCTTTAACATGAATGGCTCACATAAGGTAAAATGTTGAAATAGGGCCTAACTTGATAATTGAAAAATCATTGAGAATTTCATGAATTTAATACATGGTTGAAAGCCCATGATTATAATGAAGTCACTTGGCATATAAAACATGTAAATAACTTGAGAATTCTTGACTTGACATTTCATCAAACACTTGGTGAACACATAATGCCTATTAAAAATTATGCAATTCAAGAGTGTAGCAAGATGAGTAAATCAATTTAAAATTAACCCACCAATATAGTAAGAAAACCCCAATTTGGGTATCATGAAATCCATATCAAAAGTTCATCATAGTTTATAGCTTTCATAGCTCAAATTATGTATAATCTCAATAGATAAAGATTATCTCATAGTATAAGCTTAAATTAGATATTCATGCATAATCAACAATATTTGATAAAAACTCCATCATAATTCATGCTCATATTTCATAATAATAGATACCTATAAGTAAAACAACGAACCAGACCAGTCCGCTGATCCGGACGACCGGCGCGACCAGACGCATCCCAAACGTCGATCGGTCCAGACGACTGCTGGACCATTTCCGTCGACGTGAACCAAGTCCGGCGACAGATCCAGTAAATTTTGAATAAAAACAAAGATTGGCTCCATGGGTGAAAGGACCCAATGGATGAAACCCACATACCTAAATTTGGGGTTTCTTGATGTAGAATTTGAGGGAGATGTGAATCTTGGATTGTGTTCTTGAGATGCAATGTGAGCTTGAAATCTTTTAATTTGGATGGAAATTTTTGATAAAGTGTTGGAGAGGTTTTAGAGAGGGTTTTAAGTGATATAAAGTTGAAAAATGGCTAAGTATGAGAGATTTCACATGCAAATGGACATGGAGCCATGACCCTAATGCCCTTGGGCCAAAATGAAAAAACAAGGAAAAACCAACACTAGTTCGCAATAGGTCCGTGTCGTAGACCAAATGCGTACAACCACTATTTTTTGAAAAGTTAGCAAAAATTATTTTTCAATATGGGTCTCCTTAAATCGTGGTTATACCCTATTTCCCAGTTAATTTTTCCCCATGATCAAGAATATGAAGCTGAATTTTTGATATCACACATGAATTTTGGAATGCATGGAAATTGTAATTATAGACATTTTTTAAGCACATTTTTGGAGCATTTCACCCTTACCTTGTGGTATTGCCTTTACAGTGAGGATTATATAACGTCCTTACCTTATGGCATTGCCTTTTTAGAAGGTGGTATCCATATCTTATGATATTGCTTTTTCGATAAGTATTTATAGTACCCTTAACTTAGGGCATTGTCATTTCTGTAGGTGTTATATGATATCCTTTGATGGCACATAGTTATGGAAAGTGAAAATTTATATAAGGACCCTTTTGGATAGTTCCCACTCTAAATCCCATATGGTGCTATATTTAGTCCTACGGAATACATAACATATGCAAAATCATAGCATGAATAACTTGGTAAGTAAAATAGCATAGTAGAGGCTCATAGCTTAAAGGACTTCATGATCTTGCTTAATATTCATAGAGCTGAGCTGCCAACCACTCTGCCATTGTGACTTGTAATTATTAACTAGCTGGGATTATGTTGTTTGAATTCTTAGCCATGCTTGCCAATGAGGATGTCGATCATTTTATCGGGTTGTCTTGTACTTGAGTCATTGTTTTACATTCCTATATGCATTGTTTGGCTTATTACCTAATTGAGTATGGGTTCCAAGCTTCTTTTATCTTGGATCAGGTATCAAGGTAGTGGAAGGTCCCAACTACTAGTGGGTGATCGGGTGTAGTGACTCTTTAAGATGGCAATGTGATAATTGCAACTTTTACAACAGAGTTGTTTTTGTAGCTGCGAGTACCCAGGTATGTATCCTGCTGATTTCTTGGATTGCTACTAGACAGGGATGTTATGTTGCTACAAAGATTATATTATTGATGTCATGACCCAAAATAGGGCCTAGACATGACACAATATAAGGGGATCCCGAAAGGACCCTAAGCAAGCCTCATAAAGCATCATTACACATCCTTGGTCATAGAAGCAATAAATCAAGCATAAAGATATAAGAATAGGGAAATCGGGACTAAGGGAAAAGCTTGCACAATATCATGGTCAAAAGACAAGAGTTAAATTCATATCATAGTTACTTAACATGTCCAACAAACACCTCTAATACATAGATAAGAGCAGGGGCCAAGACAAAGTAATCTGACTCACCCTCATAATCAAAATAAACAATAAAGATGAATGACTCAATATGTAATAGAAGAAACATACACTAGGTCCCCGAAGTGGAGGACCCACCAACTAGCTTGAATATCACCAAACTAGCCACATGGAGGAGGATGATCAACTTGGGCACCAGTTCCTACATAGTGACATCATGTAGGTATAGATTATGCATTAGTACATTTGAATGTACAAAGTATGTAGTATGCAATGCAACAATAGATAGGCATCATAATGAAAATGCATAATATTAAGTAATAGACATAATATACAATATGACATGTATAATCAATGCTTAAGTAACTCATGCTTATATAGGATATCATATGTGTAGAAGGGACAAAGCTAGCTATTCAAGGTATAAACCCCTTGGTGGTTGTGCAGTATAAACCACTGATATGGTTGATGGAAATCACACCTTACCAACACGGTGACCAAGTATAAACCCCTCGCATGGTTGATGAGTATAAACCCCTAAATGGTTACCCAGGCTCTTGCCCCCTGGATCGGGTAAGGTCTAATGCAACACTTTATATAGAGTATATCATATTCATAAACTCATTTCATTATCAAATAGTCATTCATGTCATATCTCATGCTTTAGACCTTGAACTCCTCAAGAAATCACATCTGGATGATTTATAAAACACTTAGATGGTGTAATGTGGTAGTATAAAATTATGAAAATTAGAGATGAAATCATGCAAGAAAAACCATTGTAAAACAATCAATCAGCACCTTGCAACACCCTCGATACATATACATCAAAAGCCCTTATTAAATATTACAATAGATCTAAGTTTTATAGCTCAAAACATAGCAAAACAGTCATAACTTTACATAGCTTTAACATAGTGTGCAGTGAATTTCATAATAAGCAAGACCCATTTGTAAATCAACTTTAAACCACGCAATTTGAATAAAAGGAGGCTTAGATATCATGGCTGAAAGAAACCCATGAAAGAAACCCACATACCTTAGCCTAGAGATAAACTTGGTGAAGAATGGAGATGGAGACATGAACCTTGAAAAAGAACCTTGAAGGAGAGCCTTAGCTTGGGATGACGGTTTGGGACTTGAGTTTGGGGAGTGAAAAAATAGCTAAGTCTTTTAGGAAGTATTGGGGACTGTTTAGAAGGGTATGAGGGTGAAATAAGGCTAAGTATAGGTAAAAAAACACGTTTGGGAACACTTAGGCCCCAGACTTAAAAGTCTTGGACCGAGTACAAAAAAAATAGTCTCTAAATTAAACATTGGTGCATCACGGAAGTGGCGCGCCTTACACACTTTTTTCAGCATTTATGGAAAATTAATAATTAGATTTAGTTGCTTCAAAATTAGAGTTAGACCCTTTTTCTCACTAATTTGGACCCCCTGAACAAGAATCCAAAGTTGGATTTTTAAAATTACAAACGGATTTTGAGATACACAAAAATTAAAATTTTAGGCATTTCGAGGCACGTTTTTGGGTACTTTTTGGGGTCGTTACAATATCTCCCCCTTGGATCATTCTTCCACAATTGTAAAAGAGATGTGCAATAAAAATGTGATCATCAACAAATTAGCCCCCAACAAGAATGTAACATTACACTTAAAACACCATTTTCAAAATCTCAACATAAGTGTAAAATCATCATAAACTTGCAAATTTGAACATGAATGAATATAAATGACGTAGGGGTTGAAACATAAGAATTGGAACCACATGAAGAACTTAGTTGTTATCTTAGACTTGAGTAAAGTGATTGGGGTTTGAATATCGCTCCCATAAGACCGCTTTGGCTTCCTTGGAGACACCTTTGAGTTGATGATCCTTTCAAGAGGGCCTTAATGAACACTGCAACCTCATTAATCAACTTCTCCATTCATCCATACAACACCTCCATCGAGACCTTCTTCCAAGTCAACTTATCCTGCACACCACCCACCATCTCATAGATTTCCATAGCACTAGAGCCAATAAATCAAGCATAAAGATATAAGAATAGGGAAATCGGGACTAAGGGAAAAGCTTGCACAATATCATGGTCAAAAGACAAGAGTTAATTTCCATAGCACTAGAGCCACCAATACATCTTCTCAACCTAGAAACATGAAGAACTGAACAAACCATAATCATAACCCTAAGCAAATCCCATCCATATGCAAGCTTACCAACTTTCTCTACGCTCTAAAATGTCTCACAACCATAAACTCATTTGTCAACCTTAACCACAACTATTCCACTTGTCGCCACGAACTACCATCTCCCCCTTGGGAGACTACTTCCACTCTACCATCTTTCTACCCAATCCAACTCTAATAAGCCAAAATCAAGGTCTTGCTTAATCTAGACCTCTTAACCAAGGAAGATTTGGAACCATAAAAAATGCTATACTACCATGCTCAACTTCCCTTAACCTAACTTGCAATCAAACCAACCGATGGGCCCCATTAGTCTCCTCCTTGCCATCATGAACAACATATGCTAAGCTACCTAGAGCACCGACCATAACATTAGCATACTGGGGAAAAGTATGAACACCCATTACATAATCCTTAAGAATTCTAACCACCTACTTTCTATCTACAATGCACACCTATCATATTTAGCAAACAACCTCTCATTTCCCCAAGCTTACAACACTACCCCCAAATGATTCACAAGCTCTAAACAAATCAATACCTTATCATTAGAGACCACAAAAAAATACCAAGTTAGGGTTTTAAGACCTTATTCATGAAACCTAAAAGACACAACCGATGCTCAAGCCCACCTAACGACTCCACCAATAATCAAAATGTTCATTCCTAGTTCAGACTGGCACTAGGGATATCACTTACCCTCCTCTACACTTGAGAAGTAGATTCGAACCTCAAATTAACCTTAGGGAAGTGACTACCCCATTAGAGTTGACCAAATAGATCGACTACCCTTAACCATCATATTACTACCTTACAGGTTCTACACTCATTGGAAGCATGCTACACATGTAGCCCAAGCTAGCACAAGACCTCCAACCCATCAAGCTAAGTTCAACCAAGATCACAAGACAAGGCTCTATGCAATAAGAACATGGGCAACCCTTATAGACCCCTCCCCCCAATCCGTCAATGTTAAGTCATCAACCCATAAGAATACTTATAAAGTATATATACATACTTTCAAAGAGGAAATAGTCATTTTTATTTTCAAATCATTTCAATATACAATTGGTCTTAAAAGCCAAATGTCAATCATAGCAATTTATACTTAGGCTCAAATGCCAAAATCATAATTTCATAGTCATAATATTGATGCTTAAGAATAGCCCATTCATACAGCAAATGGTGCAAGTACCTCACATGCTCAATGAGCTGAAAACCAAAGACATATGTGATCACAATATTGTCATAACCAACATTTTGTCAAATTCATACCATAAAACAAAATTGGACTTAACCCATAACATAATTTCTCAAAATAATCCATGTACTTGAATGCATATGCTATGATCAATGAGGAAATGACATGGGTAATTAAGACTCAATCTAAAATCAATATTTATAATATGAATTTGAAGTGAAAATATAATTAATTCCACATTTAAATCCATAGTGTAAACTCTCATGCATAAGTAATTCAAAAAGGGGATATTCATACTTATAATTTCATAAACCCAAAGTACATCCTCATATAATTGTTTAAATCACATTAAAATCATCAAATGAACACTACCCATGCATCAATAGAATTTTAGAATTTATAATATTCAAAAATTCAAATTAAAGTAAGTAAAATTCATGTAGGTTTTCTTGAAAATAGTTTTGGGTCTCCTTGATTGGAAGGGATCAAGGATCAACCCTCATAAACATGAATCCTACTAGCACCAAGGAATAGCATAAGAAATATCAACTCTCGAACCTATCAAATCACCTCACTCAAAACATCAGTCACAATATTGGCCTTACTTAGGGTCAACTAAGTTATAGGGGAAACAATAGAAGAGAACTTATTCACAAACTCCGGTAATAATCCACTGAGCCCCAAGAAGCTCATAACCCAAGGAAGTCTAGGTTTAGACTAATCTTTAATCACCTTCGTCTTACTAGAGTTCACCTTAATACCATCACTTGGCATCACATGACCTAGGAAGGCAACCTCTTACCACAAAAATCCCCATTTCTCCTATTTAAAATCCAACCTTCTTCCTTAAACCTTGTTATTCTATCCTTAAAGACTCACATGCACTATCTCATTAGGGAATACAACCATCATATCATCATCAAAACCACCATAAGCTTATTAGAGTAGGGGCTAAAACATCCTATTCATGAGACTTGTAGGCATAACTGGCGCACTAGTCAAACCAAAAGACACTACCCTATATTTTGAAATATTAGAAAGGGACACTCAAAGACTCATCTACAACCACCAACAACTCAATAACAAAACAACTTAGGTTTTATACCTCTATTCTTACAAGATGACAAATGCAACCCCTTAGAGACCCAAGACAAGAAATAGACCTACCTCTTTTTCTACCACTTGACAACCTCCCACTTCAAGATGGGTTCATTAGGAATTAGAGATCTACCTCTATGGGTCCTACCATCCATGAAGACACCGCATGCATGTACCCATCCCAACCCTATAAATGATATTCAAAAATCCATAATATCACTCTAACAAACCATAAAGCAAGACCTAATATAACAAAAACCTGGATCAGCACCTATGAACCTCCTAGAAAGAATATACCTAATAAAAGGATAGATACCAAAGATCCGCACAACACCTTGGGCACACGAGAAGCCTCACTAGCAACCAAAAGAATAGAGAAGAAATAGAGGCACAATGGGCCTAACAATAAATGCACAACAAAGCCAAGAAAACTTCAACTTACCGGTAATAGCATCGGGTATCTCATCGCCTTCTCGAGTCACTTGACCAACACAACCACCTTGATCTACAGGTCAACCATATGGGCAAACTGGAATTATGTGGCCTATCTCACCACACCCAAAGTATACACCCATGTTTCTCCAACATTCTCCACTATGAGTCCCCCCAAATTTTGGGCATCTAAGATAAGTCATCCCTTCATCACCCTCCTTACTCTTATTGTGTTTCTGAGGATAATCCCTCCTCTTATGTCCCACTTCACTACAATCAAAACAAATATTGGTGCCCTTAAAACATGAGTCCCTATGAGCCTTATCACATGTCAGACACATAGCATCACCCCTATCCTTGAGACTTTGGAACTTTTCTTTAACATGGACCCTCTTGGCCTCACTATCTCTCCTTTTACCATTTGAAGTCCTAAAAGCACCAACCTATTGTTCGAGGTGAGTTGCCAATTTTACTGCCGCTTTGGCCACTTACCATAGAGCATTATAAATTTCTGCATTTATCTTATCACTGTCCTGAGTAGCTCGAGACATATAATTATGGGTTAGTAATAAATCCTAGGAGATCTAACTCTATCACACGATATGGATCATGAAGAAGTAGCACATTTCCTAGAACGCCTCATAGCCTCCTACTCATAGTTGCGGTGCATAACACAACCATGAATAAGACTATAATCGATGTGGTGTGTCGAACTTCAAGGATCTATCAACCTAGTGCTCTGATACCAAGTTTATCATGACCCAAAGTAGGGCCTAGACGTGACACGACACAAGGAAAACCCGAAGGGACCCAAGCAAGCCTCATAAAGCATCATTACACATCCTTGGTCCTGAAAGCAATAAATCAAGCATCAAAGATAAAAGAATGGGGAAAATGAGGCTAAGCGAAAAGCTTGCACAATATCATGGTCAAAAGACAAGAGTTAAACTCATATCATAGATACTTAACATATCTATCAAACACCTTTAATACATAGATAAGTACAGGAGCCAAGACAAAGTAACTGGGCTCACCCTCATAGTCAAAATAAATAATAAAGATGAATGTCTCAATACATAATAGAAGAAACATAGACTAGGTCCTCGAAATAGAGGACTCACCAACTAGCTTAAATAGCACCAAACTAGCCACATGGAGGAGGATGATCAACTTGGGCACTGATTCTTACATGGTGACATTATGTAGGCATAGAGTGTGCATTAGTATATTTAATGTACTAAGTATGTAGGATGCAATGCAACAATAGATAGGAATCATGATCAAAATATATAATATTAAGCAATAGGTATAATATACAATATGACATGTATGATCAATGCTTAAGTAAAACATGCTTAAGTAACTCATGCTCATATAGGATATCATATGTGTTGAAGAGACCAAGTTATCTCTGCTGGTATAAACCCCTTGGTAGTTGTGTACTATAAATCACTCACATGGTTGATACTAATCACATCTTAGCAACACAGTGACCAAGTATAAATCCCTCTCATGGTTGATGAGTATAAACCCCCAACATGGTTACCCGGGCTTTTGTCCGCCCGAATCGGGTATAGTGTAATGCAATACATTATACAAAGTATATCATATTCATAAGCTTATTTTATCATCAAATAGTCATTCATATCATATCTTAGGCTTTTGACCTTCAACTGCTCAAAAAATCACATATGGATATTTTATCAAACACTTAGAGGGTGTGAAGTGGTAGTATAAAACCATGCCAACTAAAAATGAAATCATGCAAGAAAAACCACTATAAAATAATTAATCAGCACCTTACAACACCCTCGATACATAAACATCAAAAGCCCTCATTAAATATTACAATAGATCCAAGATTTATAGCTCAAAACATAGCAAAACAATCACAACTTTACATAGCTTTAACAAAGTGTGCGGTGAATTTCATAATAATCAAGACACATTTGTTAATCAACTTTAAATCATGCAATTTGAGTAAAATGAGGCTTGGGTATCATGGGTGAAAGGAACCCATGTAAGAACCCCACATATCTTAGCTTGGAGATTAATTGCTAAAGATCGACGATGGAGACTTGAAGCTTGAAAAAGAACCTTGAAGGAGAATCTTAGCTTGAGATGAGGGTTTGGGACTTGAGTTTGAGGAGTGAAAATATGGTTAAGTGTTTTAGTGAGTATAGGGCAATGTTTAGGAGGGTATGAGGGTGAAATAAGGCTAAATATAGGTAAAAAAACACATTTGGGAAGACTTAGGCTCAACACTTAAAAGTCTTGGACCGAGTAAAAAAAATAGTCTCAAAATTACACACTAGCGCATCGCGAAAGTGGTGCAGCTTACATACTATTTTTAGTTTTTATGGAAAATTCATAGTTTAATTCAGTTGCTTTAAAATCGAGGTTAGATCGTTCTCCCCCTAATTTATACCCTATAAACAAGAATTCAAAATCAAATTTTTGAAATAATGAACTAATTTTGAGACATATGAAAATTAAAATTTTGGGCATTCTGAGGCATATTTTTTGGCACTTTTTGGGGTTGTTACAATTGGTAATTGAGACTAAGGTGGAGGATATCTCAAAAAATTACATCCGAGCCTGTTTTGGCTATTACAATATTCTGGTTAGGTTATTGGGCTAATTAATGCCCTTGCTATATATACAGATCTAATGACTTGTGTGTACTGGTCATATTTTTATGGAGAAGTTGTTGGGGAACCTACTTGTTGGGGGGTTGGACTTTTAAGTACTATATTGTTGTGATTCTGATTAATTGATTTTTGGGCTGATGAGTATGTAATCAGTTTTGTTTCATCTTCCTTATTGGGGTACTTTGTGACTGAATGATGATATCTTTTGAACACTGTTATGGAATATTTGATGTATACCTATATAAAGAAGAATATATAAGGAGTCTGCTGGTGTTTAATATATTGAGTATTTGATGTACTTGTGAGGGTACTGGTAATTGTTACGTGGATCACTTATTGTGTTATGGATATGGGTTGTCATTTTGCAGCTACTAATGATTGTTACATTAATAATCTGTTATATTGGGATGGTATGCTAAATACTTATCACACTTATGATTACTATTGTTACTATGATTGATTGACTGAATAGCAAGGGAAAAGGGGCTAGGTCTCTGGGTCAAAATATGATTACATTAGCTATTGCATGTAGTTGTGTTTGCATCAATTAGCTGGGAAGCCACTTGGGTTAAGTTGTAAGGATTGCTTGCATCGAGAATGGGAAATAAGGTAAGGTCTGTATATGTGGAATATGGCTATAGTTGGGGATAATTATGATTGGTTGGGTGTTGGGTAGTATGTTAAATGCACGTATATTTAGGTTGTTGATGTCCTGTTATGTATTAGCAGATTTAGTTGATAGGTTGAGGGGTTGATCTTCTAAGTTTCCCTTATAGATTGTTATATTGATTCTAAATTGCATACTGATAGATCATTATATTTTTTATTAGTTGGGGCAGCCAATATTGTTGTTTGATGCTGAGTATGCTTATGACTACTGTATTCATTCTCTACAGTAAGTTTGGGGTTAGGATCCCTATGTGGTTCATATGGGAGTCTTCGGGTATCTCCTCATTCTTTCTTTTGCAGATGAAAATTCTATTAGTCTGGGATGTTGTAAGGACCCTCCAGGTCATTTTGATGGTTCAACGAATATTTTATTAGTTTGAGCTTTTGCCTAGTAACCACAGGTTATTATGACTTATTGACACTAATTGTTTGGTCATTGTAAGAATTGTTTGATATTTATGCAGTGTTTTTATTTAAATGGAAAAATTATGACCTTAAAATGAATTTTTATACAAAGTTCTAGTAAATGGACTCGGAGCTAAATTATGGCGATTCTACTTGCTATGGAATGACCAAACTAGGCTAGGAGAATGATTGATGTAATTACATTGAGTTTTGTAAATTTAGCCACCGAAATGGGTCAACAGTTGACTTTAGTTAATGTCTATGGTAAACGTGCTACAAATAACAATTTTGATTGCATCCTTGGATTCGAAACATCGGGTTTGATTTAGGAGGACCTTTCATTCAATTTTTTGGGCTTCAAAGTATAGATGTCGACATTGAAAAATGGGACCCATATTGAAATAAAATGACCTTCGATAGGAATTTTGACTACACCATTGAGTCCAAAATGTCACTTTCTATCGGATTTCATATATGGATTGTACTTTTCTGACACCGGATGAGGCTAGAGCATTGAAATTATGTTTGAGCAGTTGCTGAAAATTAAAGGTGGTGTGATGACATGGCCAAATCAGGGGATGCCATGTGTTAAGGTGGTGGAAAAGAAATAAGGGTGTATAAATCTAGAAATGTTTTTGGAAAACAAAAAAAATCAACGTACAACTTTGATCAACAATATTTTCCTCATTTTTTATTTAATTTTGGATATTCAAAAGGATAACTTGTGTATTTTTCTAAGATATGGAAGTGTCGAAAATTTATTTCGGCATGTGTTTGAGGTAAACTTTAAACTTTTTCTGCTATATATCGTATATGTTTATCGGTAATTTTGGTATGTGATTTCTTATCTATTTTAAGTTAGAATTTGGTAAAATTTGGGTTTATTCTGTGTGGTTTGGTGAGGCGCACATCGTGGTAATGTCAAAATTAATTGATAGCACTCCGTTTGGTGGAAAAATGATTTTTTAGCTGCGCTTTATGTTGTGATTATTTGGAAAATATTGAGTTGTGATATCTCGATCGTTTCTTATCGAAATTGAGTGAACTTTGGGTCTAAACTATAGTGATCACTTATTGTGTTATGGATATGGGTTGTCATTTTGCAGCTACTAATGATTGTTACATTAATAATCTGTTATATTGGGATGGTATGCTAAATACTTATACCTACCTTATGGTATATTTGGATTCCATTTATTAGACTGAATTTTAAAGAAACTTTTCCCAGATTATGCCCGATTTGTGTGTGTATATCTATCTATCAATATCTATACTACCTTAAAAGCATCAACTCTAAAATCCTAAAGTCAAATTATAAAAATACCCCTCACTTAAAAATCTATCTTTTTTTTTACTAAATTGTCGTCTCACTAGTTTTGCTGCTTTTAAATAGTGCCCTTTCGCTTCTTAATCCTTCACTTTCCTTCGTGCCATTCTCCAATCGACAATCTTTCTCATTTATCCACTCCAACGGCTTACGCTCCCTTAAACATTTCACCTCAAAACTCTTTGAAACAAATGGATGCAACACCACTCTATATAACAACGACCTTCCCTCTTCCACCCCATGGAACAACTATCCTCCGTACTTTGTACACAAATTATTCATGCTTTCTGCTCGCTTTTCCCAATTGGGGTCATGTTTTTTACTTCAAAAGAATTCATATTTTGAAATGAAACTGTTAAGAGTACTTTGAAGTTCCACGCTTTGTATGTGTTATTTTCTAGTGTTTCTTTTGGTGTATGATAGGATTTGGCGATAAAGTCTGTAACTTTGGCGAATTCTTCTGTTAGAGTGAAATTGTTCGGAGCTTTGTGAAGTTTCACTCTGTTTATGCTTTCGTTCTACGTATTTCTGTGTAAACAAAAGTGATATGTATGTATTGCTTAGAACATAGCATGCAAAAGGAGCAACTGTGTATTTTTACGAACATTGATCCTACATACAAAGTGTGGAGACCTTATTAGTACAAGCAATTAATTTGCCAGTTTTTATAAAAATCACTTGTTCATTTGTCCAGCATAGAGAATATGAATGATTCACATATGTCACGAGCGAAACCTAGGGCCTAGACATGACCGGCAAATGGGAAACCCAAAGGAACATCAAATAAGTCTCGTAGCATATCATCACACATTCTTGGTCATAGAAGTAAGATAAATCAACATAAGAAACATAAACAAGGGAAATTGGGACTAAGGGGGAGAGACTTATATTTAAACAGCTTGAATATCATAAGTAAGTCAAAGCTCAAGCATAATACATATCTTGTCCAGCAACACCTCTAACATAGAATGTAGCGGGGTCCAAGACAAGCAACCGGGCTCACCGTCATAGTCAAAGCATACAAAAATGGAAAGATAGTATTTAATACAGAGCATAGGAATGAAACCAATGTCCCTGAAATGGA
This sequence comes from Solanum virginianum, assembly GCA_000787875.1. NCBI lineage: Eukaryota > Viridiplantae > Streptophyta > Magnoliopsida > Solanales > Solanaceae > Solanum > Solanum virginianum. The sequence continues at coordinate 69,393 of DF359381.1, forward strand.
GGACTCACCAATTAGCTTGAGTAGTATCGAACTAGCCATATGGAGGGGGAGGATCATCAACTTGGGCTCCAATTCTTACATGGTGATATCATATAGGCAAGAGTATGCAGTAGTACATTTGAATGTAGTAAATGTGTAGGAATCAATGCAACAATAGATAGGCATCATAATCAAAATGCATAATAGTAAGCAATAGGCATAATATAACAATACGACATGTATGACATGTAAATCATGCTTAAGTAACTTATGCTTATATAGAATATTATATGTGTAGAAGAGACTAAGCTAGCAATTCAAGGTACAAACCCCTTTATGGTTGTGTGGTACAAACCTCTCACATGTTGATGATAATAACAACTTATCACCATAGTGGCGAAGTACAAACCCCTCACATGGTTGATGCATACAAACCCCCACCTTGGTTACCCGGGCTCTTATCCCACCTGATCAACATAGCAAAGCAGTCACAATTTCACATAGTTTTAACATAGTGTGTAGTGAATTTCATAGTAAGCAAGACCCATTTGTAAATCAACTTTAAACATGCAATTTGAGTAAAAAGAGGCTTCGGTATGATAGGTGAAAGGAACTCATGATAGAAACCCACATAACTTAGCTTAGAGATGAACTTGGTGAAGATTGGAGTTTGATTGAAAGGAGTTTTGGGTATCATAGATGAAAGAAACCAATGAAATAAACCCATAAACCTTAGCTTTGCAGAAGCTCTTGAAGAAGACTTTAATGGAGACTTGAAACTTGAATGAAATCCTTAAGATTGGTCTTGAGTTTTGGGACTTGAATCTTGAGAGAAATATTAGTCTAAGTGTTTGAGTGAGTAT